>JAHWFP010139638.1:20336-34613 GCA_023313725.1 Lithobius niger
GGCTCCATCGTTCAGGATG
Source organism: Lithobius niger (assembly GCA_023313725.1). Lineage (NCBI taxonomy): Eukaryota > Metazoa > Arthropoda > Chilopoda > Lithobiomorpha > Lithobiidae > Lithobius > Lithobius niger. Next base: position 20,356 of record JAHWFP010139638.1, read on the forward strand.
CAAACGGACCCCCTCCGCATCCACTCCTGAAGGATCCTTCCCTTGTTGTCAGTATTAGGTCCGCCCCACTGGACATGGTGGCTGTTAAAGTCGCCCAGCAAGAGGAACGGGGCAGGAAGCTGTCGAACCAGGTCCTCCAGGTCACCAACCCCGAAGACCTCATCCGGTGGCAAATAAAGCGAACAGACAGTAATATCCAATTGGAAAGAAACTCGAACTGCTACAGCCTGAAATCTAGTGTGCAGAGGCACACTGGCATGCGGCTGAGAGTGTTGAACCAGCACTGCAACACCACCATGTGCACGTGGCACAGGGTCTGCATCCAGACGGTAGACAGAGTAACCCCTAACAACCGGATTATCCGACGCCTTAAAGCAAGTTTCCTGAAGGCAGCAGCACAGAGGTCGCCAATGCGACAAAAGCAGCCGCAGCTCTTCTGCATGGGTCCGATAACTTTGACAGTTCCACTGAACGATGGTATGCGCAGGCATTAGGGCGGGCTTAAGACAACACCATCCTCCTCAACTCCTCCTCTGGGCGATCCGAAAACATCTGAATCCTCACCCGAATCAAAAGATGGAGTGAGGTTCAGAACAAAGTTGTCCTCGGAAGGAGGAAAAAGTTCCGGAGAATTAGAACAGGAAATCTCTTCCTGCTCCATGGGCAGAGTAGTATCACAATGTTGAGAGGACGCAATGGACCCCTCAGCAAGCTGGCCGTTCAACGACCGTTTCACAGTCTCTCCCGGTGGAGACGTTTTCACAGGCGGAGTTGAGGCTTTACCAGCAGAAGCCTTCTTCTTCGACGGCCTCTGCGGCGCACTCCGGGCAGGCGGAGGCTTAGCCGAAGCCTTCACCTGCCTGGGAACAGTTAGAGCATCAGGAACAGGAACAGTAACAGGAGCAGAAGCAGAAGCATGTGCAGGCTGGGCAGAAGTCGACGGCACGGCAGCAACCGGGTCTGAAGGACCCAAAAGACCCTGCAAAGATGGATGTTGCTGGGTCAACAAAGTAACAAGCATGCCCACCGTCCTCGTCAAAGACCTGAGCTCAGCACGCAAATCCGCCAAATCAGCAGACTCACTAACTGGGCCAGGCAATGACGCACTGCACACCTGGGCAAAAGAACGTGTTAGCGTCGGCGCCGATAGTTTGGCTTTCTTCCGGGCCTCTGAGTAGGAAAGCCCTTCCTTAACCTTCAATTCCTGAACACGACGTTCCTCAACATAAACATGGCAGTCCCGTGAAGAGGCCTGGTGCTGACCACCGCAGTTGACGCAGCGTGGCGGGGCAGCACAATCAGTGCCCTCATGGGCTGCCTGAGCACAGCTAACACAGGTTGGCTTAGCCTTACACGAACCGCTGGTATGACCAAAGCGTTGACAGCGGTAACACCGCATTGGGTTCGGGACATAACATCTGACCTTCAACCGCAGGTAACCGGCAGTAATGTGCTGCGGTGCAACCGGCGAATCAAAGGTCAGGAAAAAGGTGTCAGTTGGCTGGGCACCATTCTCGCCTTTCCGCGTCAAACGCCTAACGGCCGTAACGCCTTGTGACTTGAGTTCGTCCAGGATGACATCATCACTGAGACCCCTCAAATCAAAGCACGTCACGACCCCCTTACTGCTATTTAAGGTACGATGCGGCTCCACACGCACCGGGCATAACCCCAGTGCACTCGCCTTCAAAAGCCTCTTTGCCTGAGCATCGTCCGCAACCTCCACAAGGTATCCCCCAGCACGGAGCCGAGAGACACCCTTCGGATCTGAACCACAGATCCCCTTTAGCGCTTTGTGGACAGCGAAAGGACCGAGTTGTGTAACATCTCGGCCCTCACCTGTCACCACCAGGAACTTCGGGACTTGGTCCCGACCTTTACGAACGTCTGGTAACTGGGCACTAGGCCCAACCATCTCAGGTTCCCCCCTTTGGCGCTTGCTAGTGCGGCGAGGAGGGGAAGAATTTTGGGGGGAAGAAGATTTTGTGGGGGAGGGGAGGGAAGAACTTGCCATAGAGAGCAAAAAAGAAGTCGCGGCGGTGCGCTCCCCAGAAAAGAAAGCCCCGCGCGGCACTCGGGTGATGCAGGGCCGGAAGCCGCATATCCAGGGCCCTGTACCAGGAAGCTAACACCGCCGTCTATCTCGGTGAGGTGGCAGCCTAAGCATGCCAAGAGGCGAGGCCACCAAGGAAGCCGTACACACCACCTCCCTCGATAACCCAAACAGTTCGGGTCCGTGATGCAGATGGATACAGCACAAGCCGCCTCCCCACATCGACAGGACCCGAAAGGTCATAGCCGATTGACCTTAGGCCGGCTCGCCCAGGCCACCCATCCTCCGGAATAAGGAGCCAAAGCCCGAAAGCCAGGATCTCCGCCTCCACGGATTACTAGGTTGCAGCACACGGCCAACATGCTGGGGGATGAGGATGAAAAGCCCAGTGGCCAGAATGGGCAAATCGGAATCAAACCCAAAAGGGGATTCAAACCGCCAAACATCCTCTAAGCAGCCACCCCGGGCCCGGTTTGTCTGGATGTCCCTTCACCTCTTTATGACTAGTGCTCGCGACGGGTGTTAAACCTGCCCGCCATACACACCGTAGGCGCACTTGCACACCGTAGTGTTGAGGTTGCTAGTGTTAAAGACGGACCGAAAAACCCTCCGCCATGCAGACCCTTGGCACACTAGCAGACCGTGACCTTGGGTTCCCTTTTAGTCGCCTTCTACGACACGCAGGGGTACGGTGGGCTTATTCTACCCCCAGCCCACAGGAGGGGGGGGGGGGTCTGTTGGATCCAATAATAACTCTGAAATATATTCTTTTAATTTTAATTCATTATCCGACAATTCTCTGTTAACGTATTACGCTACATCCAAATCTGAAGCTCCGTTAAAAGGCATAGCTAGGTTATTTTGTCGAAGAAACCGAGGACGAAGATTATTTATATGGCATCGCACAATTTTCGTTGGATCCAGAAAATAGACTACTCGTACAATTACGTCATTTATAAATTCCTTTATCCTGTACAGCCCTGTGTAAGACTTTTGCAATTTCGGCGAAATTTCTTTAATTAAAACGAAATTTTTCAAAAGCACGTAATCATCCACCAAAAATTTATACGGACGTGCAGTTTTATCGTAAAATTTCTGATCTCCAACTGTGTTCGTGTGCGTTTTCAAACGCAGTACGTAGTCTAGATTCTAATCGAACGACTGTATTGTCTGCATTGTAACAAATTTGAGGGGGTTCAAATGCTAATAAACTGGGTAGCCTAACTTCATAACCATGATGAAGAAAATGACTACTTAATAAGGTAGAGGAATTCGGCAAAGCGTTCAACGACGTCGTAACATGGGTAAAAATCTACACCAATCGTTTTCGCATCGTGATGATATTTTGCAAAAAACTGTTTCTACGCATTTATTGGCTGCTTCAACTTTTCCACCAACCCACGCAGTGTTAGGCGTGAAATTTATTTGTTTTATGTGAAATAAATTTGCTAATTTTGCCATAATTGTATTTACAAATTCACTACCAAAATCTGAGGAGACCACCTGTGGTGCCCCCAAACGTGAGATTAGTCTAGTAAATAGCTTATGAGCAACAGTTTAGGCCTTCTTATTAGGTAAGGCTACGGCAATAATGTATCTTGAAAAATTATCTACACAAGTTAGAATCCAAGAATTTCCGAAATCACTAGTATGGAGGAGACCTATCAAGTCTAGGCTCCAAGAAATTCCAGGTCTTTGTACTGGTTTAAAAGTCCTGAGACGAGCCTTAAAAGGTCTATTGTATTCTTGACATACTGGACAAGTCTTAACGTAATTTTCTACATCCTTAGCCATGGTAGGCCAAAAGCAATATAGCTGTATTAAATCCAAAGTTCTTTGTCGGCCATGATGCCCAGCCGCTGGTGTTGAATGGTAGTCCCTTATGCAAAAATTTACCAGGGTCCTTGGAAGACACATCTGGGGTATGTTCTGGCTTGGCTAACCGTATTCTATACAGAATTTGATCATAGTCCTTAAAATTAAATCTTCAGAACACTGATCTTTAAGACAATCTACAATAGGTACTTGTCAACTTTCTGTTCAGCCGCTAGGTGAGCCCATGTCCACTCTGGGTACTGGCTCCCTAGCACGCAAACAGGAACCTCAACTCTTAAAAGTGCATCAGAAACTGCGAGTGATTTACCAGGTTTATGTCCAACAATGAAGTCGTACTCCCCTAATTGCAATAGTATTCTCTCTAGCTTCGGGGGCAAGCTAGAGGCACAGTGTAAATAGCATATTGTGAAATTATCGGTTGTCAGGAAAAACATTTTACCTAGGAGGTAACACCTAAACGAATCCACAGAATGCATATTACTAGAATTTCACGAACAGTAGCTGTTTCGGAATTTTCAGCATGCGTGAGTGTTCGTAAAGTGTAGCCCAAAGGATAGTTTATTCCACCATGTAGCTGGGACAAACATCCGCCCAGACTAATTAAACTTGCATCTCTTTCGAGATAAAAACGTTGAGTAAAATCGGGATGCTAAAGGACTGCTCAGAATTTCTCAGCGGGGGGGGGGGGGCCCCCCCCCCCCCCGCCCCCCCCTACACATTTTTTTGCTGCCCTTCAAGGGGGATCAAAATTTTTCACTGACTATAAAAGGGGGTCCGTAATAATTTTCATTATTTTTTTGGCAATTCATGTTGTGCAATTGTCCTAAAAATGCTCTTCAGTATTCTTTAAAAAAGTTCTTCTGAATCAATAAAATTGCTTCAGCTTTCGGAGATCTCATGATTATAAAGCGTAGTATTTTCCAAGTCAGGTGTATGTATTCCTTTCTCAGATATCTGCAACGCATGTGGTTGTAACACATGTGGTTTATTGTTTAAAAAGTGACAACGGAGTTTTCCGGTTGGATTTTTCCAGTTAAATTGTCCCTCTCTCCGTCGATCGAGCAGAATGACCAATTTTGGTTAATTCTCGTTAAACAAAAAACAAAACGGTGTTTTTGCACTGGTTGCATTGGTACAGCCAATTTTCTGATCTTACAACATGGGATGCTAACACCAGGAGTCGACCACAGGATTATTTCTGAGTCTACCTTCAGACCACTATACCAGTCCACAGGAATGGATGGATATGTGGAAATAGAAACGGTTATCAACTATTAATGCTTCGATTTTTTTTTAGTTGGGGGGTACTACAAAAAAATCGGCCCTTCAAAGGGGGACCACACAATTTTTAGGGCGAGTTTAGGGGGGAACTAAAAAATTTTGGAAGGGCTCCACCACAAACTTCCAATCCCCCCCCCCCCCCGCTCACAAATTCTGAGCGGTCCCTTAACCCTTTGAGAGCTGCGTTTTATTTTATATCTTCAAAAAAGTAGGGGTAACCTGGACGGGGCTCGAACTAGCAACCTGAAGGAGCTGTTAAACGTGAGGCACACGCCTCTACCAACTCGGCCACGGCCGTCTCTAGAGTCGGCTTGTTAAGGGAACCTAGTATTGTTGTCATTCCTGCATTGTTGGCCATCTCGCACGTACTAAGGACTCTGTTTTTAATACTTCAACCTGTGCTTGTGTTTGGCCCGAGATTTTCTCGGGTTTAGCACTCAAAGGGTTAAGGGTGGTAGCCTCCACCATAGCAGTCTTCGTCCTTAAAGGCTTTGTCCTCTGCTTTACCCCATATAAACTTAGTGTTTTTCCTTGTTAGCTTAGATAAGACAGCAGAGTGCTTAGCGAAATCAAAAACATGACGACGATAGTAATTTACGCATCCGAGAAATGAACGCACTTGTTTAGGCGTTTTAGGCACAGGGTAGAGTGCCGTAGCTCTTGTTGTCTCTTTTATCAGGTTGTATTCCATTTTCGTCAATCACAAAACCCCAAAATTTTACAATTTGCACCCAAATGTGCACTTTTGAGCAGACAGCTTCATGCCTGATTTCGCTACTAGACTTAGAGCTTTATCCACATGACTGATATCTACAGAGAAATCTGGACTAGACAAAAGCACGTCGTCCAAATAAATAGCACAATAGATGCCTAAAATGTCCACAAAAACTTGTTGCGCACAAAGTTGAAAATGTGCAGGACTCGCTTTAAGCCCCATGGGAACCCGTAAAAACGAAAATTGTCTGTTGTATGAACAGAATGAGGCCTTGAGTACTGCAGAATCTGCAAGTTTTAACTGATAAAAGCCAAACTTAAAGTCTAACTTCGAAAAATACTTGGCGCCGCTCAAATGAGCCATGCTTTCGCTCACAGTAGGGATTGGAACGCTCACACTTTCAACTGTCGAATTCAAGGCTTTCAAATCTACGACCAAACGATTACCAGAGGGGGGAGGGGGATTGAGGCTTAATGGCGCGTCGACAACGTGGTCATTAGCGCCAACCTCAGTCACAGTGCAGTGGTCCGGGTTGCCACTGCACCACACATTACAGAGATGTTATTCAAACCCCTAATCTAAATCTTGTCATACATCTGTACCTCTTGCAAAAATTGAAAAACACCAGAGGGCCTTCTCACGAGAAGGCAAGGTGCCATCCAAGCGCTTTTATTTTCTTTTATGATCCCATTGCGTAATAACTCATCTAGGTAGCTGTCCAGCAAGCTCCCTCTGCTGAAATGGCACCCTGTAAAGTTTTGAACGTACAGGTTCTGATTGCCCTATTTCAATCGAAACTTCGTATACCTTGTACAGACCAAGGTTAAAGTCGTGCCTTGAAAATATTCTTGATGTGTTTTTAACATTTCCAAAAATTGAACTTTCTGTTCTGTGTCTAAATCAGGAAAAATAAATTCGTTTTCAACTTCTGCCAATCTTCCTCAAGCTCCACCTCCGAGCGCTGCTTAGAGGTGCTTGCAGGGGGTACAGCAGAAAGCTGATCAGAAAAGTCGGCTCTCAGTGGAGCTTGCGACTCGGAAATCTGAATGAGCCTTGGATCTGCCAGTTCCGCATTGGCAACTGACGCGTCTACGGAAGTCGTTTCCATCTCAAAATCGACCAAAGCTGTGGTGTATTTGCCAATTAATGTTCCTTACTCGAGTTTAATGTCATATCCGCTCAAATTTACACAAAGCACAGGTACTGTGCCTGTATAACTAGTATTAACTAGTCCATGAGCAAAATGTACATCATTGTCAGGTTCGAAAATTCCTGACTGTATCTCTGGATACGGAGTTTTTAACAAGCCGATTAATTTAAACTCGGTATTGTTGGGTAATAATTCGTCCCTTAATAATATAACATCTACATTAACATATTAATGTTGAGGTGTTCTATTTTGAGCAAATTGTGAATTTTCACTAGTATCTTCGTCACAATCGACATTTAAAGTGGCAATTCGAGCATTGCTCTGCCTGTAAGCCTCCCTGTTTACGATTTCGCCATTCTGGCAATAAGTTTGCCATGCTTCGTCAGCAGATGACGACATTTGAAATTTTAAAATGCCAATTTCCAAAATATTGTCAGTACAATTTAATTTGACTGTATCAGGCTGAGTTGACAAAAAGTCGTAACCTAGTAAGACTGAAATTTCCCCTAAACTTCCATCTAGCACTATAACAAATTCTTGTTCTCTCGAAAATCCACATTTCGAAATTGAAACCAACAATTTACGACTTGTTGATATTTGCTTATTCCAGACACCCACCATTTTTACTGGAACTTTCAAGTTAATCAATCGACAGTGTAAACTGGAATTTCTAAACGTTTCCTGTGCTACTGAATCATTGAGTAGTGAAAGTGATGACCCAGAATCTAATAAACAAACCTTTGGCATTTTACCAATATTAAACACCAAATGAGGTCTAGTATACCTGAAAGGTATTTTGTCTTTAATGCAATTAACGTTAGCGCTAGCTTCGTCAACAACTGTTTCTCCGTCTATAGAATCGTAACCTGACAAGCCGGCTTGGCTGTCCCTAGTTTGAATTTCTGCCCCTAGATGTCTCTGCATGTACCAGAGAGAGCCTGTGTCAGCGCCGGCCTGCAGATCGGCATTGCCGTGTTTACTTACGGACTCAGCAGAAGAGTGATCATGCTTAAAAGTTAGAATTGAAGCGCTATCCCAGAATGTAAGACAAATTGTGGGATCATTCACATCTTGCTCAGTAGGAATTCTTACTTTCCAATTTTCCTGAATATGTCTAGAAATACCGATAGATGAGCCTGATGACAATTCTAATTCGGCTTTCTGAAAAGTATCGGCAGTGTGTTTAAACTGCACATTTCTTTTCCGACCCAATAAAGCTACAATTATTGGCATATTAGTATCAATCTGATTTAACTCGGAATGAAAAGCTGTCAAGTCTACTCCATCCTCGAACAATGTGATTATTACAGAATCACATTTCAAATTATATTTATTGTTTACGGTATCCAGTGATTCACAGAAAACGTCCGCTAAGCCCAAATTATTTTATAATGATGTCGTCACATATTTTGACAGAATCTTACCAAAATATGATGCTAATCTTGGTAAAGCAAGAATCCTATCTGGCAAAGCTAATTTCTGTTGTTGCCAGTCAGCTTCGGCATACAATTTATGCAATAAAACGTTCGCTTGTTCTTCTGAAAATAATTGAATGCTGTTTAATTTTAAAGGGTTTGGTTTATGATTTTCAAGTTTCGAAACTACAGGGTTTTTAACATGAACTGAACTTACTCGAGAAATGTTTTGCTGTTCATGTGGAAACCTAGGGTCCCTGTTATGGCCTTTGCTATTATCCCATTTTTTGAATCGTTTGAATTTTCGACATTTACGACAGCTGCATGCTGAGGAATTTGCGATTGATTACAATTCTGCCTTGGTTGATACTGGTTTTGACGACCGTAATTTTGACCGTTACCATTATTGTTATTTCGGTACGAATCATTCTTTTGCTGGTTTGCACCCTGCCTATTTCCAGAATTAAACTGAGCAGAGTCCCTATTTTCGAATCCGGAAAAATAATTTCCCCTCTTTCCTCTGCCATTTCCCCTGTTTTGAAAACCACCGCGACCGCCACGCCCGCCATAATTATTATTTTGTTTTGGAAAGTTTTACGCAGCATTGTTTCTTTGCCTGTTTCGATTACGAACAATTTCCAGTCACTGTTCGGATGTATAACAATCTCTTTTAAAATGATTTTTTCCTAAACAGCGGAAACAGCTTTTATTACTTTTAGGTGCTGAATCGACTGTGCTTATTTTAGCTTCTTCCAGCGAATCTTTAGTTGTCCTCAATTTAACTTGCGTTTTCTCCACCTTTTCTAATCGTTCGAGTACTGATCCCAGAGCCAAATTGTTAAATTCTAATTTTGCTTCATTATCCTCGTTTTGAGGTTTTGAATTCGTTGCCTTTGCAACGGTATTAGATTCATCGAGTCCAACTCGACTCTCAATTATAGCTCTCTTAATTATAGCCTCATTATACATATGATATTTTGCTGGTTTGACTGCTGATAAATGAGCCTCTATTTCGGGTGGCATTCGGGTGGAATGAAGGCTGCCTTTAAACATTTATCTCTCGCTGCAAGTTTACACAATTTATCTTCCTCGCTATACTCGGGCTTAACAACCATATACTTCGTGACGCTCGAAAAAGTTTTCTAAAGATGCATTTGGTTGAAGTTTATTTAGATTTGAAAAATTTTCCCATTGTCAAGCTTTTAGCACCACCACTAAATCTGTCAACTAAAGCTTCTTTAAAACTAGTCCAACTACCCAAACTAGATACGTAGGGGTTCATAGCTAAAAATTTTGCTGCCCTATCCGTACATTTATTGCTAGCCGCCAGCTCCCCGTCAGAAAGAGAAGGGTCTAATTTTATCAAATTATCACACATAATAAAAATGTAAAACTGTCCAATGATTCATCAGCAGCAAATGACGATATAGCCTTTTTGGCGCTTCTTACGTCGTCCCAAAGCCTAGAACGATTTTGAGCTGCAATCGGTTGTTGTGCATGAAAACGCTCAGCCATTTGTCGAAACATTTCCAATTGATTATCGGCTAATTGTTGCAACAAGCGCATATGCGAATCCAAAGTTTGATTAAGGACTAAATTATTTATTTGGTTTTGAACTTGAATTGGCACTGTCGGAATTGTTGGGGGAATATTTGCAATTGAAGACACAGACTGTCGTCGTGAATGGATTTGCGCAGTATTGTTGCTAACGGAAGTCAACCCGTTATCGTCCGCATCTGAACCTAAATGACTACTGGTTATAGGTAAAGGCAATATCCCAATAGGGGGAGGAGGAGGTATACCTCTGATTTGATTTTGCACATCATTAGTATGATCAGATTCCGATTCACTCAACTGGCGCGCTACCCGCCTACGCCGTATTGGACTATTGGTACAGGTATACCTCTAGGAAAAATATTTGCCGTATTCTGATCTCCAATTCTTTTACGTTGTATAAGGGGTCTTCCTCTTGATGAGTGACCCACTACCCCACGAGCTCTATTTCTCGGCATTTTTTCCTTTTAAAAGTGTGTGTGTGTGTGTGTGTGGTGGGGGGGGGGGGGGTTACAAGCAATACAGTACCTGAGTTGAAAAGTTCACTTTTGGTATTTACCTAACTCAATTTTCGTAAAATCACTTTTGATTATGTCAATTAGTGGTGTACCGATACCAAAAACCGGTTCCGTACGGTTCTGATACCGGTTCCGATTACCACATGGCAGTGCCACAGCGAATGGAAAAAAAATTAATAATAATGAATTATTTGTGTTCAGGGAGTACAGGGTTTTGCTGTGGCTAATTTTTATAAATTTACATACATTTTTAATGAAAATTTTGATATATAAATTTGTATATTTAAAATTAAAAATTTAATTTGATTAGAAAATTAAATTAAAATTGGAAAAATGGTTAAAATAACGTGTACCAGTAACCATTTTCTAGTGGCACTGATCATATGATTTAAAATTTTAGCTTTCCAAATGAATCAAATTTAAATTAAAAAAAAGTTGTTTTTAAATTTTAAATTTAGTTAAAAATAGTTTAAAATAACCAGAAAGTTGAAACGATTTTTTTTAAATTCTGATCTGGACCTGCATTTTTAAATAGATTTTTTTGCTTCTTGGATTGGCCAAGCCCTAATGAAGCTGACACGTAAAATAAAATCAAAAAATTTAATTAAAATTAAAAAAACTTGGTCTAAACAAGAGTACGCTTGAAGATTTTTGCAGCCCAGATGCTTAAGAGTCTTAGCAAAGCTTTGTACACTTGAAAATTTTCGCAGTCCGGATTTAGTGCATGCACTGATGACTCCAATCGAACACACGCTCTAGAAACAAAATGGCGGTGGAGGGTTTGCCAAACGTGAAACGTTAGCCTTGGGTTTAGCAAAATAGGAAATAACTTAATGATAATAAAGTCCTGACATCCTTAAACAAACAGGAATCAACTATAACATATTCTGCTTAGTATATTACCATCCTAGATGGGATTTTATGGTTACGTGATGCAAACTACTCAACAAAAGTTGGTGTAAACAGGTAAGTAGCCCAATAAAAACGCGCAAAAAAGTGTTAGTTCTTCATCCAAGACCTACTATCAAGCTCAGTTTTACGATGATTTAAGCTACTGGAATTAATTTTCTGCTCCAAGATCGCTAAGATATTCTTTCCAATTATCGCATATCCCTGGAAAAGGGAAAGTAGATGACAATATCAAGTGATTTAGTGATCTGTGCCGATTTTTGAAAGGTACTCAGTATCGGCCAGCCAAGATAGCGGTTCCGGTACCGGTTCCGATACCTCAGAACCGGAATCGGTATCGGAATCGGTACACCGCTAATGTAAAATGATCAATCAACAATCGTTCCCATAATTGATAAAATTAATGGCTGCCAATCCGCCAAAACTCGAGAACCAATAACCATGAATGTATCCAACCAAGATAATAAAAATGTTCGACTTTCGATTAAACAATCCAAGTAAAGACACATGAGTAATTTTGACTTCAAGAATTAAAATTCACACTTCTGAACACCGATGTTATGGTTTTAGTTGGCCTATTTTACCAACTATAAGCCATAAGTCAAGAATGACCAATATTCAATAATTCAATAATATTCTATCTGAAAATATATAGACTCAATAAAGACAATAGTAAGTTTTCAGATTTTAATTACGTGATTGGTTTACAATTGTCATGTTACAAATGTCATGTTACTATTTTCAGATTATTTGTTCATCATTCGTTCATACGTTATTGACGTTATTTTTAACAGCAAAGAACATTTCGAAAAGATCGGCGATTGTTGCAGCGTCGTCCAGTAGATTTTGCGACGCCATTCCCCAATGAAGAGACTGCTGCGAACTCTTACTCGAATCTCACGGACATGAGCAGCAACAACAACAACAGCAGGAAAACTTTTGGGTGTCAGGAGTCTACTTTGGATTCATGTGATGCCATAGTCTCAACTTGTGCAACTGCAGAACCAACCTTTGAAACCCAAGATGCATCATCCCTGATGATGACGAACTGTTTGCAACACCCCGTAAAGGTAAACGTGTAAAGGAGCTGGAGCATTTACACTACAAGAAACCGAAGATGCAGAAAAATCAATGACTATGAATCCGACTCTGAATTAAACCTTTGCCTTGATTTAAATGCCTCGCATGTCGCAGATGTCATGAAGCTTGGATGGTTTACTTTGGTTGTTCCTGATGAACCAATAGTGTCATATTTATACTGAGTGGCATGACAGTGCTAAACCGAGTCACAATTGATCTCGGAACTGGTCTCTATTCTGTACAAGTTGGAGACACAATGATATTACAGTCATGTCACCCACAGTAACCGAATTATGTTGGTTCTTCTAAAGAAATCATAAGCTTATTGACTTTTCTGCGAGAGGTACGCGTGTGTGCTGGTATCGGCAATGAAGCCATGGACACTGATACACTGAACCGCTTAAGGAGAAAGCAATCACACGAAGTGAAAACTGTCCACTTTTTTTTACTTCAGAACTTGCATTGCAGTGCCCCACGTGTGTTAAAGGGCGTGATGCTCCAAGAAAAACGGTAGCACTGAAGAAAAAACCGAAAAAGAAAGCAAAAGTCTTCACCTCCCTAAAAAAACAATTGTTGTCAGTTGTGCTCTCACAACGCTATAAAATAAGGCTAGCAAAAGCCAAAATCAAACGAGCCCAAACTAGATTTCGAAAAGCTTTTGATTGCGGGCACGAACTGGTGCATCGTGATAGTAATGTGTTCACCAGAATTGTAAAGGGTGAAGCTGATAGCATGAACAAGAACGATTTGCTGAAAATAATGCTGAATGAACAGTTAAAAGCATCGCAGGCTACTGGCAAAGCCATGCGGTGGCATCCAGAAATTGTGAAGTGGGCTGCATATTTACACCACAAATCTCCTGCTACTTACTCTGCAATAAATGCTTCTGGATTTTTAAGATTGCCATCGGTTAGTACTGTGAAGCGGACGTTTGTGACATTCAGGCACAGTTATGGATTTCAAGAAAATGTCCTCCATGATATGAGACTACAAGCCAACGTGCCAGATTTTCAAAAATATGTTGCACTTGTTGTTGACGAAATAAGCATTAAAAGTACGTCGTTTATAACAAGCAGACTGGCGATTTTGTTGGCTTCACGAATGCAGGTGAGCCATACGATGTCACCACTTTGCTTAAGAAGCTACAGAAGGAATTCGGATACCAGCTTTAGCAACACACATGCTGGCATTGTTTGTCAGAGGCATTTCATCAGCTTTCAAATATTTTTTTGCACACTTCCCGACTGCGTCTCTCGACTCAATATAATTTTACAACATTATTTGGGAAGCGATAATGAAACTAGAAGCTTTTGGCTTTCAAGTGATGGTAGTCGTGGCAGATGGTTGTGGCCCGAACCGAAAGTTTTTTCGCGAGAATGCACTGTTAGAGCACGGAGAGTCACAGAATGGAGAAACTCGCATTCCTTACAAATGCAAGAACTATTATGCACATGATGAACCTAGAGATCTGTATTTTCTGTGATTTTCCCCACCTGTTAAAGACCACTAGAAACTGTTTGTTTCACAGCAACACTGACTGTAGACCACGCCTCGTGTGGAGGAATGACAAGTATTTGGTGTGGCGTCACCTCCAACAAGTCTACTACGAATCACTAGAAGGAAAATATAGAATTGTCTGGAAACTGAAGCAATTGTAGGTATTTTATAACCCAAAAAAGAAAAAGGAATTTCAGACCTTGCAAAACAATTTCTTCATGGTGTTTTCAAGGTACAGTACTTAATTTTA
>JAHWFP010139638.1:39613-74641 GCA_023313725.1 Lithobius niger
AGGAGTGGCACTCGGCGTGTCGCCGCAGTCGCCGTGAGGAGGTTGTGTTGGCCCGTTTGCGAATTGGTCACACCCGGCTTACTCACTGTTTCCTTTTGCGGGGGGTTGACCCTCCTGAATGTTCTTGGTGTCGACGGCCACTTACGGTCCGGCACTTACTTGTTGATTGTCGCCATCTTGATGGTGTTCGTCATCGGTTCCATCTTCCGCATGACATTGCGCGTCAGTTGGGCGATAAGTCTGTCCTCCTGTCCGGTGTTTTTCAATTTTTGCAGGAGGTACAGATGTATGACAAGATTTAGATTAGGGGTTTGAATAACATCTCTGTAATGTGTGGTGCAGTGGCAACCCGGACCACTGCACTGTGACTGAGGTTGGCGCTAATGACCAAGTTGTCGATGCGCCATTAAACCTGGTCATTAGCGCCAACCTCAGTCACAGTGCAGTGGTCCGGGTTGCCACTGCACCACACATTACAGAGATGTTATTCAAACCCCTAATCTAAATCTTGTCATACATCTGTACCTCCTGCAAAAATTGAAAAACACCGGACAGGAGGACAGACTTATCGCCCAACTGACGCGCAATGTCATGCGGAAGATGGAACCGACGACGAACACCATCGAGATGGCGACAATCAACAAGTAAGTGCCGGACCGTAAGTGGCCGTCGACACCAAGAACATTCAGGAGGGTCAACCCCTCGCAAAAGGAAACAGTGATGGTGTCGGGTGTGACCAATTCGCAAACGGGCCAACACAACCTCCTCACGGCGACTGCGGCGACACGCCGAGTCCCACTCCTCATATAAATACTGGCCCCTTCGTGTGCATCAGTTGTATGCCACGAATCAACCAACCGGAGCTCACGATACGAAAGGAGGCGCGCCAAACGGTTTTGAAACGGAACAGTTTATTGGAGGAATAATGTCGTGACGTTGTTGGCAGTAGAAAGGGGATTTCCCCGGGATTCCCAGCTGGTAACAAACTAACAAGATGGCGGCCGAATGTTTGCGTGTTAATGCGTCGCGATCGCTCAAACCAAGCGCTGTTTTCATCAAACAAAAGCAATTTCACGATACCACCAACAAAAATACTAACTAAGGTAATAAAACCATTTATAATTATTAGGCTTAACAGCAAGATTTACCGCCTGCTGACTGATCTTTACCGGAATGCCAACACACTTCGTTCACGGTGTCGAATTTTTTTTTATGGTAGCCTTGGCCTAATTTACCATTTTAGTGTTATATTTTATTATTATTAACGAAATATTTTAATCGTATTCAGTTCCTTCACCGATTAGCTATCGTGAAAGGAGAAAAATAGGTTATTCGATAAACAATGCAGGTTTTTTCCGTTATTTCTCCCGTGCATGCCGTAATGCTGGTTTATTAATTACGTCTAGAATTCTTATTAACATTAAACTAAAATTTTAACGATAAATGACAGTTAATCATACTGCACAATAGTGTATTTCTGTTCAATGATGGCTTATTATCAAGTCCAGCAATACTATAACTTTAAATAATTTTTAGGTGATTTAAAAACAACATTGACATTTTTTTAGGGGGGGAATTTCAGTATAACGAAATTTCAGTACAACGAATTTTTTTGGGCACTCCCATGAACTTCGTTGTAACGGAATTTGACCTGTAGTATGAATCTGTGATCTCGTCAGTTATAAAAACCAAGCCACCTCGGTTTATTGCAGTAGTGTACTTCTCGTACTCTTAAGTGTCACCATCAGTTTTGACAATATTCCCTCGAAATTCGTTAAATATAGTGACTACTTCTGGCTGTTGGTAAGGCCTTCCTTATGATATAACCACCAAGATGCCTCAACCCCATTTTCTCATGCAAACTCTTTTTTGAACCTGAACGTATTGAAGTTGCAGGACTTTCAGAATTAGAACCAGACGTAATCAAATAATACTGCAACATTTGATCCACAAGGTACTTAACGAAACATTGTGTTAAATATGTTGAGCTTCGGCAAGTCAAAATGCTGGTGGGGAACAGTACAGTTCTGCAGGTCGCTTCGAAAGGGATTTTGTCCCAGAGTTGCTGTGTACAAGGAAAGTAGCCCCCATACTTCACAATGTTTTTCAAATGTCCTTCCATAATCTCTTTAATGGTTTTTACATGTTGGGGTTGCATGGTGTTTAGATTAGCCACGTTATTGGTGCATTTTATTACATCCACGTGTACTATGCTCTCACGGGTAGCTTGCAGGGCTTGTTTGATTGCTGCCTCCTACTTGTCTAAAGTTGCCTCGCCGTGCATTGGAAGATCCTGTTAACATTTAATATTAGGTAAGTTAGTTCAGTGAATAGTAGATGAAACTAAATTTAAAATGTAAGAGTTCTATGTATTTATTTTTTTTAATATCAATTGTTAGTTACAGTAATAACTGTAGAGATTTGTTAGTTTTAGCATACTTTTGTTCTTATGATCTTGGTTCCTTTTGTTGTACTAGTGTTGCTTGCAGGGTGTTCGTATGGTTCTACAAATGTGCTTAAACATACTGAACACACACAGTCAGATTCGTCTGAAGGCAGTTCCAGTAAATTAACGCAGACTTGGTGAAACCACGAGTCACATATATCGCACTGAATCCAGTCCACAAAGCCTACACTTAGCACAAGAAAAACAATGTATTCGTTTCATTTCAGTTAATGCACATTTATGCTTATAATTTAGTTAGGATACTGTTACCTAGAAATTTCTGTTTTCAATTAACTTTAGTGTAACATACATCACAATTTTGATCTTTTTGACAGTATTTGACGACAGCATGCTAGTTATTTATTGGTTTTCTTCTTCAAAAATCTGACCAAAAATAGGCTGGTGTGTTAATTCTTATTCAAACTAAGCTTCGTTACTTCCAGTACTTTAAAGGAGAATTATTTTTTAAACTAGGAATGCAATATAAAAAAAAAAACTGTCTGCAAGGGACCAGTCATGATGTATCACTAGAGGGGGCGGGACAACATGTTCGTAGCCTGTCTGCCTTTTAGTAAATTTTAAAAGTACCTTTTTTTTTGTAGAAGAAATGGGCACACTCGTTGTGAAATCAATTAGTTTAAGCAACTTTTTTACTGTAGAACACAACTTCAACCTTTTACTAACAGCCTCTGATGCATACTTATAATTTTGTTGAAGCATATTTTATGGGAATGGGGAGCTAACAGTTGTTCGTCTAAGTGTAGGGGGCATTTTCTCCAGCCAGTTTTTGGGGGACTGCATTTTTTGATATCGTAAAAAAAATTGCCACTTCCCCAGCGATACATAATGACCGGTTCCTAACTAAGCTTTTTTTTTTCATGTGGAAACCAATAAACAACTAGAAATTATAAGAATTTGTACTCTCAGAAGGTAAGTAAGCTTTCAGCTTGTTTCGGTTGTCTAATTTGCAGGAATGTATCAAGTGTAAAAAGTACACATAGCCTAAGTGTAGCAAACTTTGCCTGATTGAATAAAATATCAAACACAATTTAAAAAAAATTATTTCCAGTAAATATGGCTTTGACGACATTTTTTTAGTACACAACATTTTTTGGGGGGGAGGCTAGTCGTTTGCTTTACATCGCTAGGAATTGTGTTACTCCCAGATGTTTGCCAGAAAAAAATTGTTACACTTTAAGTAATCATTTCAGTTGTATTTGCTTTTGTTTCCCATCATCCAGTTAAAAAAAAAAACACTTCTTGCATAAATTTCATTAGCAAAACACTAAAATTAGATTTTTGGTTTAATTCAAAAGATTTTTTGCCCTAAAATTATAAAACAAAGACAGAATCACAATCAGAATTATAAACAAAATCACAAATTTTAAATAAATTGTTACTAGTAAATTAAGTATGGCTTTACACTACATTTTTTTTAAGTGTGCAATTTTACTTGTTTTTTTTTGGGGGGGGGGAGGTGGACGAGGGAGGCCTTTTTGGTTATTGAAAATAGTGTTACGGCCAAGAAAGCTACGTTTGTTTGACATAACTAGTAATAGGTTTTTACTAAAAAAATACTATAAACTATAAGCTTTGATAACCATTTCATTTGGTACCGTACTGTGAAGTCGCGTCGCTTGGGAGAATACACGATTTTAGCATGTACGAGTGCTTCAAAACGGTTTTCCCATCATTGAGAGAGACTCTAAATCGTGCATTTGTATCCTTTGATGAAATAACATCTTCTTACCATCTGGACTTGCAATTAGGTCTCGTGTCACGGCTGTACACTGTGTCACCAACATCAAAGGTTAGTTGTCGTTTATTGCGAGTTGATTTTAACATGTGCCCTTGCAATTTTTGAACGGTATCGTTCGTCTAGTCTAGTTCGTACATTAGATAGCTCGGTGACATTTTTGTCGTAAAAGCGGAACGCTTCGTGCTTGAATTAACCTTATTCATGCAGGACCAGTATCCCGTAAGTGAGCATCTGTTATCATTCTGCAGCTGCTCCCATATGCGATACGGGGGAAGCACCGTCATTCATTCAAGCTTTCTACACATGATGGCGTCACAAAAATTTAGCGTTTTCTGATTGGTTGGTGTGACCGGATGTGCACTCTACTGTTTCCTACCAGTTTTAGTCACGTGGGGGCTTTTAATCAATTGCAAAAAATATTTTTTTGAAGAGATGCGATTTGTTGTGCTCGGCTGGTGCGCTTCCCTGCATGTGTTATGACGAGCTGACAAAGAGGAAAAACATGATGGCAGCCGCTAGAGCTAGCGCTTCTCGTTGTGGCCACGCACTATCAAGAATATTTTGTCGAGAATTTTTATGATACTGAAAGTGAAGGTGAATTCTAGAGCTTCAATAATGGGGAAGAAGAAACGGATGACACATTGGAAATTGAAGAAAATTCGGGTGAGTGGGTAGCACTTGCTAGTAGCAACAAAATATATCGGCCCCTAATGACACCATTCGCCAGCGAGCCAGGGCTAAATAAAAAGATCGTTTTGCCTGCTGTATGACCACAAATCGATTATTTTAATTTATTTGTTGATGAAGTCGACTTTTTGGAAATTTGTACTGAGACAAATAGGTATGTTTCCCAAATGAAATCAACCCCAAACGATCAACCACGTGGTCCCCATTCCCGTATTAGTAAGGGGTCGGATGTTACAGTCGACAAATTCAAAGTGTTTTGGGGTTTGATAATTATTATGGGGCTCTTAACAAGGTCTATTTGGAGGACTATTGGAGCACAAATGAGTTGATTGAAACCTCTTTTTTGGTCGCACGATGAGTCGGGATCAATTTATGAATGTTTTATATTCTTTACATTTGAATAACAACACGACTCAAGCAAGAGCAGGTGAATCAAATCACAATAGTCTCCATAAGCTACGACCGTACCTTAACAGGTTGATTTCAAGGTACAAAACCATCTACACACCTACAGAAGGAATTAGCATTGATGAAGGAGTAGCACCTTGGAAAGGAAGACTTGTCTTATCCCAATAAAGCTGTGCTGTATGAATTGTGTGAAAGTGACTGGATGCTGCTGGAACTTTGAAATATATACTGCTGATGCAACTATTATAGAAATGTATTATTATTACACACTATATTGTTATGAGGCTTTTGCATGGACCACCTTCACTTTTGAATAACGGCTACAAAGTAGCTACAGATCGATATTACAGTTCACCTGCTCCATTTACAACACTTGGTGCTGAAGACACCTTAGCTGTAAGTACCGTCATGGGTAATCGCAAAGGCCTTCCATCAACAGTGCCGAAAGCAACACTAAAGAAAGGTCAAATGGAAAGACAAGAGAGATGTTTTGATTTTGAGCACAGCAAAAATGTCTGCTACCGGAAAACTGGTGCATGACACTGGCGAGCCAGTTCTGAAACCCGAAGCCTTGTTATTATACAGGCTAGTCCACAAAAACGCTTTCACACACAAGACAAAGAATTGGTGGAAAAAACTCTTTTTCCATCTTTTGAATTTGGCCATCACCAACACGTATATCCTCTACAAGAAGCATGAGCCAACCCCACTGCGACACAAGAAGTTTCTTGAATCAGTTGCGCGTACATTGTGCGAAAGCTCGTCGTACCGGCAGCCAACTACAGCAATTGGCCACAAGACGGTGGTCAGAGTAGTGAGGCGCCACTTCATTTCTGATTCCACCAACCAAAAAAACTAAAACCCTGAGCAATACTGTGCAGTGTGCCACGTACCAAGTGGCAAAAGAAAAGCACCTGGACGTAAGTGCCATGAATCGAGGTACGAATGTATCGAATGTAATGTGGGATTATACACTTTTGTTTCCATCTGTACCACATTTAACAAGTACCAATGCCAGTTCTTCGAGCAGGAGCAGGCACAGGAGCAAGAAAGTGATTAGATGTAGGCCTAAAAAATGTGAAAGTGAGTAGTCCTTGGCTGAAATATGTGTATAGTCTGTGTAGACCTAGGCAAAAGTGATGAGCCGAGCCTAGCCTAACCATGTAAATAGTGCAAAAAGTGCTTAGACCTAGGCCAACATAGATATGTTTCACTACGTTTGTGCAACTCCTAACATAAACAACTAGGCTACTTTGTTGCGGGGGCACGAACCCCCTTCCCAAGGAGTGTGTGTCTCAAGAAAACGAACACAGGGTTTGAGTGACAAGGTAACGAGTGTGTGGCATTGAGCCACACTCCATTATATAGCAGTAGTGAAGGGCTGGTAACAACACATTCGAATAAGCGCCGGGGGAGGGGGTAGGGGGATCCCCCGGAGCTTATTCGAATCTGTCGTTACCAGCCCTTAACCCTTTTCACCACACAACCCTTTTCCTTAACCCTTTTTCCCAACCCTTTCGTGGCTACGCAGGCCCAGGTCCTGTAGTAGGAGCTCGCTCGCCATCGCTCCCTCCGCCCGCCCGCTAGCGTGTCTCCTTCCTTTTTTCCCCCGTACCCGTTTCCCTCCCTCTGACGGTGTTCGCTCGCTTCGTTCGTCGTGCCGTGGTCGATGCTTGCCCATGCCGCCGGTGCATTCCTCCCCTCTTCCCGGCGTTGCTGCTGCTGTTGAGAGCGCCTGGTGACTAGCCTATAGGCCCTCGTTTATGCGTGCAGCGTTTCGTAAAAACCCCCAAAATAAAGCTTTATTGAGGAAATTACATCGTCCGGAAAAAAATTAAAAGCAGAACAGCCAAAATGGATCTCTTTCGTACTATTTGGTGCTATTTGGTACTATTTTCGTACTATTTTTTTTTTTTTTTTAAATCCATCTTTTTAGAGCTCTTTCCAGCTGTTCTTTTTCATCTTCTGCTCTTTCAGTAACAGCATCCTACATCTGTATTGGAATTCCGGGCATCTTTTATGTCGTTGGCAGAATGATAGTCACTTTTTTCCACTCGTTTTCACTGTCATGTTTTCTTTCTTTCAATTTCTTGCACACCCGCAACGTTTTTGGTATCCAGCCGTTGTGCGAGGTGCGTGTAGCTACAGTATAAGATCGCCAGGAAGGAGGTTTGAATCGAGCGCTCAAAATTGTCCTCTCTCCCGTACTGCGCATGCGCGATGTATAAGTGGTTCTAATTGAAAAGAATACCGTGCGCCCTTCCCCTCTCGATTGAAATTACTAACGGTTTCCTCTACATCGTTGTCACGTCCTTTTGTATCTAAATTATAATTATTAACGGTCATTCTTGTCGCAGTTAACTTCAGAGTCGTTGGGCGAGCAACCCGTTTAAGCCGTTTAAGAAAGAAGCCTTGTGAATAGTGGATAAGTAAAACAAAGTGAGTTCACATAATGACACTGGGCCACTTTGCAGTTGAGCGTTTTGCAACCCTCGCTGTGCCCGGTACAAGGAAGAACGCCAGAAGGATGGTAAATTCAGGGTTTATTCCAGGGCCACGCGGCCTGTCCTTAGGAGATGTTGTCCAGAGGTTCAAGGATGCTCTGATCAGGGCTACTAGCAGGGTGGCACACTTCAGGAGGAGTTCCTAGCTGGTTGGGGACCAGCTCCCAGAGTGAGGCTGCAAGGGGCTGCAAGGCCTTAAGTACCTAGAGCTGCCGCCAGTACCTGCCACTGGTGGTGCAAGGTACTTCCTGTACTATATCCTGGTATCCCATGATCCATCTCTGCTAGCAGCTACCCCTAGGGGCAGGCAAGGCCAGAGCCATCCAGACCACTGATCTCCAGGGACTGGACCATACATCAAAATACATAGCATTACTGAAATACATCAATAAAGATATAGAGTATACAGAGTACATAGCAAGGAGCCATAGCATCAAGGTAAAGGGGCCCACTAAGGCCTTAGCTCAAGGAGTAGGGGGGATGCTGTGGAAACCGTCGTTGCAGAGGTCCCGCCCCCGAAAAGAAGCGTCCTCGCTTCGTCAAGGTAAGAGCAAAGTATATATTAAGCCAAGCTATCTAGTTATATAATAACTAAGGTTCTCAGAAATTATTCAAAAATAATACCAAGAAAGCGCGCATTAACAATAAGTTAAAATTATGGATGCTATGGGGACGTTTAAGCTTTTTATCTGCTAATAATTTAATCGTTTGACTGTTCCAGCAGGGTGACATTACTTATGCATAACAGTAACGTTTTTTGTAAGGTCTGGGAAATCTTTGAGCGTCAAAATTCAGACATTATTCCCGTAAAAACCCGCTACGTAAACTTAATTACTTGAACATTTTCACGAAAATTATGCAGAAGCAAAAACGATTTTTCAATATTTAAAATACAATCACAATCAATCAGTGCAAAAACAGTCAAGGAAAAAAAATCTAAGTGCTTGATGCACGAAAATTCACTTGAAAACTGTAACCATCAATCATCGGTCACTACTACAATCAACTAACAAACATTTTACTTCAAAATCTTAATTGTCAAAATCGGTTGTCAAATATCGGTAACAATCAGCTAGGTTTAACTCGAAATTAAACCTTCAATTGTTAAGAGTTAAGCTTTGTTAAATTCAATAGTCACCATTCAATAACAAATCCACGTTCCTCGTGGGAACGGCTACTAATCCAAAACGTGCCAATGCTCGTGCATCACTTCCAATTTACTAAGCTTCCAGGATGGCTGAACCCCAAGCAAACCTCGAGAATCTCAGCAAATTTCATGCAGCACTTCTGGAGTTAGCCAATTTTATCGCTACCACTACCGTCGAAGATCGTTGGTCAGGAGCGACTGACTACCTTCGAAGTTTACTCCCCATGCTTCTTCATGGTTACAATTACTTCCATGACCACTTCCAGCCCGGTCAAGTGCTCCCCGGTGACGGCCCCCTCATCGTCTGGGCCTCTCCAGCTCCTTCACCACCCAATTCGGCCGGGGACTCACCCAACGATTCAGTTGACAGCGTCTCATCACTTTTCCCTGATCCGGGGGAACTGGAAGGTTAGTTTCTCCTATCAATCTTACTCGGTTTCCTAAAAAGTACTACCTCCCACTTAGCCTTACGAAAATGTTTATTTCAGAGGACAGCCCTGACTCTGGCATGCCACCATCCGACTAGGCTAAGCTGAACTTCGAACTAGAAGATCTCGTTCTGATCATCTTCTTAAATCCCTGTGACGAAATGTCCAATGAACTTCCAACCAACATACAGAAAGAGCAAAAAAAAAGGAGAGGATGGGGAAAAAGAAAGAAAATTCCGCCATTACCTTAATTCATGCAAATTGTGAACATTGTCTGATATTTTTAAATCATTTATCCTTGAATCAGTAAACGAATGACTCAAAGAATCATCATCCCCTGTTTCTGTTTGCCGTTTGCTTACAATAGGTTAGATTCTTACTACAAGGTAGAATAGCGTGCTAGGTTAGCTCAACTTATTCATAAAAAAATAAGTGTTAATCCTTTGGTGAAAAATCGGTTAGTCTACACATTCATTACTAAATCACACTATTAATCCTATCAATCTTTCAAGCTTTTCTTAAGTAATTAACATTAGCGTTAACTCCCGAGTGTCGCCAGATTATTTGCATCTAAACGCTATTTCTTTCAGTCTACAAGCAACACCACGATTTGCATGCGAAACTATTCTAGATCTAGCTACTGCTGGCCGAAAGAAGACTCGGAAGAAACACAGTAACTACTTGTAGATTTAGGTTTTAAAATCCTTTAGAATCTGCTTCACTAACTGGGTAACGCTTACCTTCAATCTGTTCACGTAAATTACCTATAGTTATACATACTGAGAAATAATACCTGTATTAAGATCTTTAAGCTGGTAAGCTACAGGACTAAACTTTTTAACGCTTTCGTAATTTCCGATGTAAATTGGTGCCATTTTTTTTATAAAACAGCAGTATTTGTCACTTTTAGGGTGATTTCGTATGTAAACTTTAGTTACGACTTCAAAATCTTACCAGTTTTATTTTTATTTGCCTTCCGCAGCACGATGTAACTTAACTGCCTGACGTTTACGTACCGCTCTCACAACTATTCGCACGCATGCGTGACGCTAAGTTTAAGATGCGTAATGGGTAATTAACCTTGTCCGTTTGTACTTTACCGACATGGGCTTCGGGCATTCGTAACTCCCTTCCTGTAGCTAACATACTAGGGGTGAAACCCGTCACCGAATCAGTTGTTGAATTTAATGCCAACTGTAACTGCTTCAAACGTAAATCCCAATTTCTAAGACCCGATTTTTCGTCTTGCACATAAATTGCTAGCGTTTTCAACATTCATCCACCGCTCAGCTAGGCTGGACTTAGGTGAATAGACTGACAGAAATCTAGCCTTGATACGCCACTGCAAGCATAAATTCTTCATTATCTGTCCTCTCACATTAATGGGAAAAAAAAAAATTCCGCTGGCACGAACATTTCATCAATGAGTGCTCTTGCTATTGTTTTAGCTTCAGCGTTTCTTAGGAGAATTAACTCAACCCAATGACACCATTTATCAAGCACCACCAGGATGTAAGTAAAACCATTTGTACTCCGTACCAGTGGGCCATTTCAGGTCAAACACAACACATTCCCATGCCCTTTTCAGTTACTTATCGTTTTAGCCTTCTTAACGAGTTTGCTACACCTTATGGTCCTGACAACTTTACACGTCCTTACGTAATGTGAAATCAATTTCGAAGCGCTCAACCATGTGTACGAATAATAAAGTATGCGTTTTATTGACTTGTAAACACCCACATGAGGACCTGTAAACATATCGTGAACTAGCTGAATGATTTTCTTTTGCAGCGAACAGGGCGCCAGAATTTTTAAATTCGGCGCATCAATAATATCTTTATTTCCATTCACAAAAATTATTCCGTCACTCACAAATCCATGAACTGAAGGCGAATCACACCTTATCTCCCTCTTCTTCAAGCTAACTTAATTCCAACGTGTATCAAGATTGGATTAGTGATAGGAGTAAAGTCTCTCAGATTCGTATCGTCTAGACAATACATCCGCGATGCAATTCTGTGCACCTGGGACGAAGCAAATCTTAGCGTCCAACTGAGATAACTCCACAAGACACTTCGCTAAGCGTCCCATTGGTGGGCTTACCTTGGATAAAATCGAAAGTGCCTTACGGTCGCTAAAAAAAAAAATTATCACACCCTCATTTATGTATCTACGCCACTTACGTACTGTCCAAGTAGTACTCATCCATTTCTTTTCACTAATAAAAAAAAATCTTGGTTCTGCAACTGTCAAACGTCTAGAGATTATATCTATGGCTTTCTTCTCCTTAGTGAGTGGATCGACCTGATATAAAATCGCTTCAGCCCCAGAGAAGGATGTATCCGCCATAATTATTATTCAAGGCTAATTGTAATCAGGCGCTGCTAATAAGGGAGCGTCTACTAACATCTTCCCGATTTTCTGGTAAGCTTGTTTCTGCTTCGCCTCCTAGACAAATTCCGGAGTTTTACCTTTTAGCACCGCAAACAGAGGC
This sequence comes from Lithobius niger, assembly GCA_023313725.1. Taxonomy (NCBI): domain Eukaryota; kingdom Metazoa; phylum Arthropoda; class Chilopoda; order Lithobiomorpha; family Lithobiidae; genus Lithobius; species Lithobius niger. The sequence continues at coordinate 51,487 of JAHWFP010139638.1, forward strand.
GTTGCAATCGCCAAGTATGACCTACCGAAAAAAAAAACTGACCAGAAATTTTCGGAGCTCATCAAAACCTTGAACAATTATTCTTTTTCGTTACCTGTTAAAATGTCACTCATCATTTACTTATTACGAATATCTGCTCTGTGGCACAAAACTCATCTGGCTCTATGGGTGTAGCAGTTGCCTGGGTCTGATGGACTTCGTTTATACCTGGCTCCCGATTCAGCTTGTAGATTTTCGAAGGTTTATCCTACCGAAACCAAGTGTTCGACGCGAAATTTGGCTATAAATCCGTTGACTGCTGAAAATCTACGTCAGGATTACCGGCTGGATTGTGTTTTCCATCAAGATCAGTGGAAAAGTTACGATTCGTTGCGCAATCTTAAACGTAGCCAATACGAAACCCGAACACTCAACGAAACGAGTACCAGCAACTCCAACCCGATAAGGACGTTGCGTAATTTACATCCCATTTTAATGAATCATCTTTCAGTGAAATATTAACGTAGAACATTGGACTTCCACTACCGAGTGTGGCGTCTGCATATCTTTACCGAATTTAAGTGAAAAATATGCACATGGAGCTGGTGCAGGCTCAACAAGATCGCCTAAACAATTTCGATTAGAAACTGGTCGGATTTGAAAAGAAGATGCGCTATTTCTAGCTTCATCGACTAAAACTGGATGGCTTTCGGGTTTCCCTAGCACGATTTCCTGAGCATCAGAATTTCAACCGAATTTCATGAAGTTGTGCAACAGTGCTTCTATTTGCAGGACAATCAATAGCAGGATTTACACGATAGTTTTGTGTTTCGTGCGAACGAATTTTTACACTTCGAGCACTAAATTCCCTGTGCACGACTACTGCTACTGTTACTACTTCCACGACCACGGCTGTTAAAAAAAAGTTGGTCCATTTGTGCGGTCATTGCTACTATTTGAATTACTGTTACTGCTGCCGTTTTTCCCAACCGCAACCTGATTCTGCTAGTGATTTGACATATTAGGGTAGCATTCAAAAGTCACTCGACCGTATTACAAACGTTACAAGTGTACTTTGGATTGTGTTTAGGCAAGAAACTAGTGCTGTTATTTCCATTACTTTCACGAAGATTTCTACCATCTCTAGTGTTACCAACATTTGAAACTGCAGTTTGGATTAGACTAGCATGCCCCCTTTGAATCATATTTTTCAAGAAAAGATTCTGCCTTTTAAAATCTATCAAGGAAGTGAATTTTCTTGACATCATAGGCATGTGAAAAGTCGAATTCAGTGTTTCCAAAATAGCCTCAATTTGATCACAATCATTGATCCTAATACCAGTGTTTTGTAAAATATCTGCATTTATTAAAATGCTTAATGAAATTTTCATTTTCCTGCATTCTCATAGTTCTCACCTTAGCAATTAGGTTATACCCATGTGACTGTACTTCAAACTTAGCCAAAAACAAGGTTTTAAAATTCTCCCAACTAGAAAAAGGTTCATTTGCCAAAAACCCGTCAACAGCATCCCCTGTTAATCATGATGGAACAGTTTGGTGGATAAATAATTTCTCATCAACCTTTCTAACCGTTAAAAAAAAAATCTTTCCAATTTTATGATAAACGCTGCGGGAAAAATTTTGTCATTCAACCCACTAATTTCTCCAATTTCCAAAGCTTCCATTTTAGGTAAAAGTATTGACATTTTAACAGTTCTTTGGTAATTATTCTGTGATGAATAGCTAACAATATTTGAACTACTACCAACTAGATTACTGTTAGGTGTCATAACAGGTGAACTGAAAACATTAGTTGTTGAAGTTAATGGTGGCTTAGGTGCTGCACTAGTTGCGCATACCGGATTAGCACCTCCCCATAAAAAATTAACTACTGAATCCAGCTTAGTACTCTAATCCAAGATGGCAGTGTCAGTAGAATTATTAGCTGTTAATGGCTGGTTAAAATAATTTGGCACATAAGTAGACATTTGAGTTGACACTTGGTTTGGTCCAGGCAAGGGTACAGAATAATTTGGCATTGAAGACACAGTCACTGAAGGCTTGCCAAGCATTTGGAACACTGGGTCCTTTAGTAAAATAGAACATGTCTAAGCTTGTCCAGAGGCATTAGCTGCAGCTGCTGCAAATTAGCAGCAGTTGTTACTGAAGCTACACAAGCAGGAGGAAAAGGCAAATTCATATTTGAAAGCATGCCTGGTACAAATGAAACACCTATAACACTAGTATTACTTGCAACTGGTGAAAATAATTGTCCAACATTTGGTAAAGTTAATGTAGGGCTTGACACACTAGCATTTAGGCTTGCTGATGTAGAACCTAGACTCAAATTAGGTGTCACTTGAACATTAGGGCTAGCTGGAGGAAACTGAGCTGCTAATCTTGATGGAGTAGCCCCTAATGGTGATTCACAACTTGTCAAATAATAGGGGAAGACATTCCAGCTGCTTGTTCCCTTCTAGACCTTTTCCTATTTTTTAGGATCACAACTTAAATCTCAAGAGTCAGGGGCTAAATCTGGTTTAGATCTAGTAGACCTTGGCATAAAATTTCACAATCTTGAAAGCTTTAGGCCTATAGGCTATGAAAAGTCACTTCAAGGCTAAAATTCAATAGCCTCCACAAATCAAAAATAATCGGGATAAAGTCTCAATAGGTATAGTCAAGAGGCACTAGCCTACATAGGCCCACACAAAATCTTTCAATAAAAGAAAAAGCACTGACTGATCCAAACTAAACTCCACTGCAATATAAAAAGTTATTGCTATCTCAACACAGTTCACAATACTCACAACTACTCGGGTTGTCTCTTGACTACTCACTGAAGGCTTGGGTCCAAGATGAAAATGGAACACCCAAGATGGCTGCCGGCATTCCAAAAAGGCTTCTTGGTGAAAATTGAGTCCTTTTCCTAGATGAAAAATGGACGGCCGATGCACCACTTGTGCAACCCTCGCTGTGCCCGGTACAAGGAAGAACGCCAGAAGGATGGTAAATTCAGGGTTTATTCCAGGGCCACGCGGTCTGTCCTTAGGAGATGTTGTCCAGAGGTTCAAGGATGCTCTGATCAGGGCTACTAGCAGGGTGGCACACTTCAGGAGGAGTTCCTAGCTGGTTGGGGACCAGCTCCCAGAGTGAGGCTGCAAGGGGCTGCAAGGCCTTAAGTACCTAGAGCTGCCGCCAGTACCTGCCACTGGTGATGCAAGGTACTTCCTGTACTATATCCTGGTATCCCATGATCCATCTCTGCTAGCAACTACCCCTAGGGGCAGGCAAGGCCAGAGCCATCCAGACCACTGATCTCCAGGGACTGGACCATACATCAAAATACATAGCATTACTGAAATACATCAATAAAGATATAGAGTATACAGAGCACATAGCAAGGAGCCATAGCATCAAAGTGAGTTCACATAATGACACTGGGCCACTTTGCAGTTGAGCGTTTGCATTACGTGCGTCGACATGGCAGAAAAAGAACCCACAGAGGGTGACAAAGATGTAGATATTTTTGTCCAAAAACTCTAGAGATTGTGAAATCCAAACAAAAATTATTCCAGCCGACTTTTTCGGGCACCTCCCAGGATTAAATGTCCGGCTTTACAACCCGATTTTATCTGAATCTTTGGCGTGTATGCTATTCTTTAGACTAGAAAAATAAATACAGTATTTACGCGATCAATATTTGGATTTCTGTGGTTCTCATTTTAGTATAAAGCGAAAACATGCATGTTTCGGAGATGCTGAGGACCTACGTTACCGTTACTCTGGTTTTCGCTTGCAAGCTCTTCCTTGGACACCTACCTTGCGTGCACTGCGAAACTATGTGAACAAGATTACTCAAGAAGACTATAATTTGGTCCTCGTCAATCATTTTCAAGACGGTACGGACTGTATGAGTTTTGTTACCGAAGATCATAGAATTACAGTTTCTGAATCTATTACTACCTATTTGCCTTTTGGTGCAGAACTTGACTTTAAATGTTTCGAAACAGGGGTTATGTGGAAAACCAGAGCTTTACGGTCAAACTACGTAACGGTACCTTGTTGAAACCGAGTCCCCCTACTAACGAGTGTTACAGTTTGGGTGTACCGCAGAGGCCTTACGTTTTAGAACCCACAATAAACCTAGCATTTAAAAAAATTGATACTTCTTAAAAGGCCGAATATCCTATTTGTAGAATATCTGCCTCACTGTAATTCATTAAACAACCAAGCACTCACCACATCCATCGTAAAGAAAAAAATGGCTCCTCACCACCAGGACCCGCGCAGGCTTTGACTAAAGCTGCCAAATAGTGTAAAACATTAAAATTTGTTCTACAAGTGTTTCTTTGAACTTCGTTTACCTTCAAGTCGTCATCTCCTCATACACCCCCCCCTCCCCTACACACATCCGCTTTCCGTTACTAACCGTTGGGATTTAATGTTGTGATTTCAATGGTTCACTGCAGACTTGTTAAATTCAAACTTCTTTACTTCCTCCTTAGACATAACGCAATTTACAAAAAATAAACATTTAACAATCCGCACATGAATCGAGAAATTGTCCAACAAGACAGTTCGTGCATAGAATTCTGTCCTTGTTGCGTTCTTGTTGGGAAAAGACTCTTTTCGCGCCAAACCATCTTCATTATAAGGGCTCGTTGCCGCTACAATATGGAAACACTTTCCGTAAAAGGAACGCACGTGTCTCGCACGTGGAAATTGTAGCTAAAGGCCCACATACCACACTTGGCAAATGTTTCTTTGAAGCGTTCGAATAGAACGACGTAATTAGCCCTAATTACAGTCATTAGGTAATTACGGTCAAGTCAGCAAGCAAGAGATGGCGACTTTACACCTCCAACCCACCGCTGTGATTCGTCCACAATAAATCACGGTAAGTGCAGGCCACTAGTGATGCATATCACCAGGAATGATGCACAGAAGGCAAAGATCGATCACCAACCTTCTGAGCACAAACACATCACTGCATTTTGGCTGCACTGCACACCACACCAACACTGCACAACACATTCTGCACACTTCCACCACTGCACACCGCCGCACTCTTCTGCACATTGCTAGACACCACTGCACTCTACAACACCACTCCACATCCACAACACGGCAACAGGACCATCACAATACCAAACCGCCCCACTGACACACCAAATACGACACACCAACTCTCTCTTTAACGAGCAATCCATCCACTTATGCTTACTTTCTTTCGCTCCATCACTTCTCTTGCCACCCTAAACACACCATACCACAAAATACCACACACAACAATCCACCTCCCTGGATCCAACTCAAAAGTACTGTTCACCACTGGAGAAAACACATTTTTGCCATGGCAAACCCCCCTACAGTCAGTATTAGGGCGTTTGACCCCCTTTCCCCAGCAAAAAAGTAAACCTGCAACACATATCCAAACAATGCTAACAATAACACTGTAAACCTTGCATGTCAACAACAACAAGAAAACTTCGTCAGACACAGCAGACAACAACACCTTGGAAGAAGCAAGCACCCACTGCAGATTGTGAAAAGCTTTCCCGCAGCAACTGCCCCCTCCCACTTTGTCTGGTGCCCCTTTGTTCATACTGACAGCTAAAGGCAACACCAACTTTGCATAGTTGTTTAACATGTGCAAGCCATCACCAGTCAATTCTAACCTAGACCTGACTTTTTTCTTCGTGTTTATAACCAATAAAGCAGATTTTGCTTCCACTTTAACCACAACCAGGCACCTACACTAGGGTGGGTCGAAAAAATAAAAAGTATGAGAACAGAATAGGGGTAGTGGAGAAAACTTGTACTACCACTTGACTAATAAGTGGGAAAAATTTCATTGTTGTGAGTTAATATCTTCTGCTCCGGCAAGGGGCCTAATTTTACGAAAATAAATAAAAAATACTTTAAAAAGTGGAACATTTATATAAAAAAAATATTTCTTGGAATTGATCGGGGTAGTGCAGAAATGTAACGACTCCCTTCACTATTTACGTTGAAAAAGTTTCTTTTTTGTGTGTTGATATTTACTGTTCCGGCAAAAGGCTTAAATTTCCATAAATTTGGTCAAAAATAAACACATGAGTGTTATGGACTTGGTTTCAAAGTTGGGTAAAACTGTCATTCAGGGCAAAACTCTACTAAATCTTCATCTCTAGAACTGTAAGCAGCAGCATTGCCATATCCAACCTCCTTCCCCCCTCCCCCCACCATCTTCCACCATAGGAGGAGGCCAGGTGACATGTCTCAACTTGATTGCTTACATGACTCAACTTGTTTGGTGCTGTACTGCTCATCTCATGCTGCTTGCACGTGCTGCTGTTGGATACTGCTATCTGTCAGTGGCATTATTCCTAATCATTGTGACAAATGGCAAAAGTCTCAAAGTTTTCTTTAAGGCAAACTTCTGAATGTGCAATTTTCGGACACTCACAAGATTTTGGACGTATGTTGCCAACATATGAGGATGTGATTAGGTGCTGTTTGCATGAAAGGTGGTGTATTGGTTCCAAGAGTGGTGGTAATAAGGAGCCAGCTTCACTGCCATTGCAGAACTTGTTGCAGAAAAGATTCAACGTTTATATGAAAACTCTTCCATTCCAACCGTTTCACGCAAGCGTGTAATTGACATGATACACACCTATCACAAAAAATACGTGGCCATAAAAGACATATATAAACGAGTTGAAAAAAGTGAGAAAACCAGAGCTAAGGTTGAGAACTTTAAGAAGGATGCCCGTACTACCCTCTTTGATATATCGGCTTGCAAGTGCCTTAATTTCGACAACTGTATTTGTTCCAAAGTGTTAAAGGTTCCCGTCAAAGAACAACAGTTTCTAACTGATCAGAGAACTGACCGCCTTATGTGCATTGGTTCAATTGATATAGAAGAAACAAAGAAGCTTCGAAAACGAGCCCACAGAAGAGTGAAGGATTCTCTCCAGTGCAAAGCCCTCAAAGATAATGTTGAGACTTTATCCACTTTGCGTGAATCTGAAAGCTATCCACGATCATCTGCAGATAGTGATACTGTGATGGACACAGACAGTACAGATATAAATAATGATGAATATGACGAAAAGAATGATCAATCATTCAACCCATGTTGCAAACCACAGGCAACCCCTCCACCTCCATCTACCTCTCTTCAAATGAGAGTAAAACTAACAAACACAGCTTTAGTGAGTCAAAGATATGGGTTGTCAAACAGAGCTACAGCTGCCATTGCTACTAGTGTTATGGTTGATGTAGGCTTGATTTCTGAGTCCGATACTTCTCTTATTACAGATAAAAGCAAAATAGCCAGGGAAAAATCAAGACTGAACACAGAGCTAAAAACAACTTCCATGAACGATGGTCCTTTAATAGGAATTTATTTTGATAGCCGCCATGATAAAACATTTATAAATGAGCAACAGGGCAACAAATTCTATAGAAAAACAATAGTAGAAGACCACTACTCACTGGTAAGAGAGCCTGGATCCCAGTATGTTGGGCACATTACGCCAAATTCAGGTTCCAGTTTTGATATTTCGGAGAGCATATACAATTATGTGGTAGCTGAAGTGCCTGGAGGCTTGGACGACTTACTTGTGCTCGGATCTGATGGTACGGTTGTCAACACTGGCGTAAATAATGGTGTCATTCGCAGAATCGAGTTGAAGATAGGGAGACCTCTTCAATGGGTAATTTGCCTTCTACATTTTAACGAACTTCCTCTTCGACATCTCTTCGAGTTCATTGATGGCCCAACATCTGGCCCTACTTCCTACACTGGTGTAATTGGGAAACAATTACCAGGATGTGAAAAGCTTACTGTGGTTCGTTTTAAGGCAATAGATTGTGAATTGCCATCAGTCGACCCAACTACCTTAAGCAAGGATCAACAATATTTGCTACAAATTTCCCTTGCTGTGAAATCTGGTGTATGCTCTACAGACCTTGCTATCTGCAATCCAGGTTTGCTAAACATGTCTCGCTGGCTGACCACTGCAAACAGAGTCTTGAGAATCTATGTTTCTACCAAAAAACCTACAGCTGGCTTGAAAACCTTAGTAGAATTTATCCTAAAGGTTTATACTCCATCCTGGTTTAGAATTAAGTGCCAACACTCCATAAAGGATGGAACAAGGCACCTGTGGGAATTTATTAAGTCCTCTAGATACCTGCCCCAGAAGTACCTTGATGTTATTGACCCAGTAATAGCTCGAAATGCTTTCTTTGCCTCGCCAGAAAATATTCTTTTGAGTATGTTGACAGACGAGAGGGCACATATCAGGGAGCTCGGAATGCGTAGGATTTTGAAAGCCAGGGAATGCATTACAGCAGAAAATTCTGTTGTTCGCAGCTTTACCATCCCACAGATTAACTTCCATGCAAAAGATTACGTGGATCTCATAGATTGGTATAGATGCAAAGTGTACTCTCCACCAGTCCTCAGTGGCGTTCAATCTGAAGATATTCGAAAATTATTGACTGAAGGAATTGAAAGTGACAGTGGCAAATGGCTTTTCACTGATTTCCCTTGCCATACTCAAGCTGTTGAGCGCACAGTGAAGCTGGTGACCGAAGCGTCAACCCAAGTATGTGGTGCACAGAACAGGGATGGGTTCATTCGTGCGACTTTAAAATCAAGAAGTGTATTGCCTGTATTTGATCATAAGGCTGATTATAAATTTTCGTAGCTGTAACACAGAAGCAAATTATTTGTTGATTCTGTGCAGAACAATAGTGTAAGATTCCTAATAAGCAAAATAAAAGATGTTTCAAAATATACTGTGATTTGCCGTTTTTGCCAAGTTTATTAAAATTCACTCCTTTTGCCGGAACGGAAGATATTAAAACACAAATACGAAACTTTCTCGCAGTAAATAGTGATTCAAGTTGTTACATTTTAAAACTACCATGATCCAGTATAAAGTTTCTTTTTTTTTTTATAATACTCCAAGTATTTAGCGTTTTTTAGTCATTTTCCAAAATTTGGGCCCCCTTGCCGGAGCAGAAGATATCAACTCACGACAATGAAATTTTTCACAGTGATTAGTCATATGGTAGTACAAGTTTTCCAAACTACCCCTTTTCCATTCTCATACTTTTGATTTTTTCAACCCACCCTAACCTACACTTTTCTTTTACCCTTGCAGACAGTGGGCCACTAATAGCTTCCTCGTTCACTTGTCTGCTCGTGACATTCCCAGGTTTCCCTCCTGAATCCCACACCTGAGATCGACTGTACAACTCTTTACCTTTCACTCCGTTCTCTCCGTCCACTCCCATGACTTTCAATCCAACCTCATTACTACTAGTAACCCGTGCAATCTCATCTTTCCATCTTTCCCTCTTTCCATCTGCGATTTCACTCTTTAATCTCACTTTACTTCCGTAAACTAACTCCACTGGAGTGAAGTGTGCCCTCTCACAAGAAATAGACGTACTTGCAAACTTAGCTGGTGCTAAAACATCGTTCTCTTTGTCAGGATACTCCAAATCCAAAGCCCTGCTACAGTCTTCCATCGTTCTGTGCCACCTTTTTACAGCCTGAGACTGCGAATGATAAGGCTTACTATTTACAAGGCCTATTTCACACTCCTTCAAGAAACAAGCAGCCCGTTTAGAAACAAACTGTTTTCCAAGAATCGATTGGAGTTCCACAGAGAACCCAACCCTTGAACAAATCAGTAAGCTTTCATTTACTACCGTGTGTGAGTTAGCTTCCCTGACAGACACTGCTTCAGGACACCTAGTCGCCCTATCACAAACCTTTAAGACATGCGTATTTCCGTCAGACCTCCCTTTGAAAGGCTTTACGAAGTCCACTTCCCTCTCAATGAAAGGCTCTGTTACAACCGGAACTAAAATCATTTCGTCCTCTCCCTTCCTTACACCTTTTCTATATTTCTTACAGATTTCACACCACTCTATCCAATTCTTACATTGTGCACACCTTCTTGGCCCATGCAATACTTCTTGCAACCTGGCAATGTGCGTATCCGTGGCCATGTGCCCAAAATAGGCATTAACATGTGCCCTCCTTACCAGTTGCTCCGTAAGCATTTTAGGTACCACTACCTGGTCACCCGTCTTGGTGCCATTTGCTGCCGACCATTTGCTACTTAAGACATCATCCTTCCAAAAAAAAGATGTACCTACCATGTCAACTGCCACTCGACTTCCCTCCAACCCAGGATCAAGCACCTGCCCTTGCTTTAAAACTTCAGCTTTAACAGCTAACAAGTCTTGAATTCCTGGTGCCAACAAACCTACATTTTCATTCCTTACAACCTCTTTACTAACTTCCGTACTCCTTACAGAGTCGGCCACAACACTAGCTTGTTTATTGACTAAAACGTGTTGTGACTGGACAACTGTATCATTTTGTGCAAGCCCATTATCTTCAACCTTGACACTAATTTCACCAATTACCTTATTTTCACTTGCAACATTTCTAACACTTTCCCCCGTTTCCTCACCTTCAACTTTAAAAAGACCATCCAATACATCACCATCAATAAACTGATCTGCAGCCTGCTTTTCGTTACTTTTCTTTCCATTGATACCCGTCTTCGACCTAGCTATCGCAGTCAGTGTTTTGTTTACCTTTGTTTCAATTTTCTGTAGCTTTTCGTAAGACTTTTGGCTAAGCAGAAAGTCGTACGTTTCGTCCTTGAAAAATGGCGACACGCCGCATTCCAGCATAATGTAGCCATCTTCCGTTGCCAATTTTACCTTTGCCACCGGAAAGTCTGTTACGTTTTGACTTACAACTGACGACAAAACAACTCTTTTCCCTGTGAACGAACTAGGCTCTACTATTTTACTTGAAACCACATCCATAAATGCACCTGTATCCAGCAAGTAACTACCAGGCTTTCCATTAATTGTGCATTTCTTACATAACTGGCTTTCCACCGAGTGTGTACCACTTTTACCTTTAAAAGAGCTAACCTCCTTTCCACTGTATACACTAGGCAATTGAGTACATACATTTCCCACTGAGGCTTTGGTACCATTGTTGGGACAATCCCTTTTCAAATGCGAGCTCGAGCTACAAATGTAGCACTTACGTGGCTCGTCCGCCTTTAAAGGCACTCTCCTACCATACTGATTACTGTCGTTAGCTTGCGGCCTTGCTTGCACATTGTAAGCCGAAGCTGTAGTACCATTGCTCGTACCATTATTACCTGAACCATTTCTAGTACCACTATTGCTATTGTTACCATTACCATTGTTACTATTGTTCCCATTGTTACTAGTACCATTCCCTTGGTTGCCTCCACCATTCTGCGAATTACCATTCCCTCCATTGTTTCTGTTCCCTTGACTACCTTGATAACCATTACCATTCCGATACCTGCCATAACCATTACCATTGTTACCTCCTCCACGGTAATTATTTCTGCCCTGTGGTCCGCCATTTCCATTGTCAGAACCACTCCCCTGCTTTAGAACTGCCTCTTGGCGATTAGCGCAGTAATCGTCTGCAAGCGAAGCTAAGTTCAAAACAGACTCTTGTTTACCCTTATCAATAAGCCATACTCTTATCGGACTCGGTACCTTATTCAAAAAGTTCTCTATTAATACCTGCTGGAACAATTTTTGGAAAGAATCCCCACAATCAAGTTCCTTAACCCATTCAGTACCCAGTGTTGTCAAAGTGTGAGCAAAATCTAAGTACGTTTGTTTATCAGTTTTTTTTTGCTGACCTAAACTGGTTATGTAAACACTGCTCTGTAACATTAAATCTTACTTTAAGAGCTTTAACACACAGATCAAACTTTGCAAAGTCATCATCAGAAAGACGCATGAGTGTTTCCCGCGCTTTCCCTGTTAACAAAGATAACAATCTGAAAGGCCACTCTTCTTTGTTAAAGCCCATCCTATCACAAATTCTAGTAAAACCAGACAAGAAAACTAATATGTTGTCTTCCTTCTCCCTGAAAGGTTGGCATAACTTCGACATGTCGTAACGTTTTTCTTGTTGTACAGACTCTGTTTTTACCTTTAATTGTTCTTGCTTAAAGGACAACTCTCTTGCCTGCATTTCATCATTATGCTGCCTAGCATTTTCGCTAGTACGCAGCTCATGCTCCTGTTTCTCCCTCGTTAGTCTATCTTCTCGTTCCCACTTCTCCCGTTCTAGCTCTTCGTGACGATCCAATCTTTCTCTTTCTACAGCTAATTTTTCTCTTTCAATTTCATCTAACTCTCTCTTAATTCTTTTTCCCTTGCTAATTTTTCCCTTGCTAATTCGTCCTCCCTCTCTCTTAATTCTATTTCCCTTGCTAATTCGTCCTCCCTCTCTCTTAATTCTATTTCCCTTGCTCATTTTTCCCTTGCTAATTCGTCCTCCCTCTCTCTTGAAGCCTCCTCTCTTTTTAATTCTTCTTTTCTTACACTTAACCTTTCCCTCTCTAATTCAGCCTCTTTTAACTCCCGCTCTTTTATTTCCTGTTTTTCTTCATTTACTACCCTTTTAGCCTCCTCTACAGTTTTCACTGCTTCTGCAAGATCATCCACCAACAAAGTTCCTCCCTCCAACCCACCTTTAAACATAGCCAGAATTTCACTTTTTCGCTTAGGCGCATGCAACCCTAATTCCTCGCACACAGCTTTCAATTCAACCACAGTTTTATCACTAAGCAACTCCATTGTAAAATTACTTAATTACCTAAGCAACCAAACAATGAAAAAAAATAGCACCAACACGCACAACAGTTCCCGCAAGCTTTAAACAACACTTTTTTCCCAAACGCCCTAATACTAAGGTGTAAAAAAAAGTTTGTCACAGCTCACCTGTTGCGGAGACGCTGCCAAGACGACTTCTACATCCAAACTGACGAACCCAGGCTTGCACTGACGATGACTTCAAACTCTTTCGCTTCTTCCATTACCGGAATTCGCCGAAATCTTCCTTCTCACACGACGAAGTGCAGCATTACTGCCCACTCTCGCTGATCGGAATGGTCTCCGTCCCTCGTCCAGTCGCAACCTTGTCTGCCAGCTCAGCTTTTCCGGCTCTTGACTCGTCTTTCTTGAACAGCAGGAAGCCCCTTTAATCTTCCTCCCACGCTGGTTGCCGCCAAAGTCGAAAAATGCCATGCAAAGTGAACCCACTGAGTGGGAGAAGCTCACCACTACCATCTAAGTTGACTTGACCGCCGACTTTCGATGCAGCTGTGTCCCTTTAACGTGAAAGTCCGGATGTAAGCCAAAACTGCTGGTTTCTTCGACGTGTAAGCCCAGCTTGACCGCTGTCACCAATGTATTTACTTTACACTTGATGCGGACGCAATTTGCTTCACCACTGCCAATGCAGACACAAAGGCAGCACCCTGACCGTTGAAACTCGAACAAATCGACATGAAATCCAGCTGGTTCCTCGACGTGAAAGTACGGCTACACCGCTGCCACCAATGTAATTTCAAACTTCTTTACTTCCTCCTTAGACATAACACAATTTACAAAAAATAAACATTTAACAATCCGCACATGAATCGAGAAATTGTCCAACAAGACAGTTCGTGCATTAGAGTTCTGTCCTTGTTGCGTTCTTGTTGGGAAAAGACTCTTTTCGCGCCAAACCATCTTCATTATAAGGGCTCGTTGCCGCTACAATATGGAAACAATTTACGTAAAAGGAACGCACGTGGCTCGCACGTGGAAATTGTAGCTAAAGGCCCGCATACCACACTTAGCAAATGTTTCTTTGAAGCGTTCGAATAGAACGACGTAATTAGCCCTAATTACAGTCATTAGGTAATTACGGTCAAGTCAGCAAGCAAGAGATGGCGACTTTACAATGTCTTTAATTAATCGCCCAATCAGAAGTTTATAAAACGACGCCAACACACCCTACTTCTAATAAGTGGACCAATGAGAGATGTCTTTAAAAATCCTACATACATCCGAATCGAAATCTCGAACGTAGTTGTACATGCCTAGACATCTTAACTGGACGTGTTACGCTTGTGGTCCTAACCTAAACTTTCACTACAATGGATACTGCTAAGACGTTTCCCTATTCGCAACCTCTATTTGATGATGATGTAGATGACCAAGACATCGACAGTTCTGAGCCTGCTTCACCCCCCGTTTTTCAGTCAGAATTGACTACAAAGTACAACACAGAAGATTTTTTGAACAAAACCATTTGTACGAAGCCTAAAGAATTACTCGATATGAAGAATTCTCCAGAAGTTGTTGATTTGACTGTTAGCCCGACGCCAGCAACAAGGGGGTCCTCAATAACTTATAGTCAACTATCAACATCTCTTGAAAGCGACATTACAATGGATACGCAAGCTTCAAATGTTGAAAAGAGTAACACAACAGCCTGGCTTTCTACTGAAAAACTTAAACAACACAACAGTAAGGGACTCAAACTCGCTCCTAAAAAGAGGAACGCTTTCAAACGAGGTTTGGCTATGGAAGAAGTGCGAAGCCTTGTTGACGTGAAACGTTGCCCTCAAGATTTGTTTACTGTCTCGCAAGCAGGTGTGTTCAAGCCAGACCCAAAAGAATTTTTAGTGTTGAACCGATCCGGACTTTTTGTACAAGTGAAACCGTAAAAAGACGACGTGTACATCTGCGTTAGAAATTTCACCTTTAACCAGGTTGAATTAAGATGGGTACCTTCAAGAATCGGCTTAAATCTGGCGTACGACGATTGGATTAAATTGCACCACCCACGCATGTTAGCACTCATTCTAGATGCTATCGAACAATGCCATATGAACCGCCCTCCTAAAGAGAACGCAACTATTAAGGAAGAAAGGGCTAATCCCACCAGGCAACCCAACTCGTCTACCTGGGAATATTTTGCAGCACCGTCACCAGCTGACAGGCCAAAAACGAGTTTGCATCGGACGACACTACAACTCCGACAATGTTGTGCAGGTTAGCCTTTTACAGTTCCATGCTACATTACTGAATGAACATTTGAATCCCTTGAAGGGGATTCACCTAAATTTGGATGCCTGGAAAGAACTTGTGAAACATGCAGGGGAAATCAATGAGCGTATTTTCCTATGCGAAGAGGGAAATGGAAAATGCAGATATGAGTAAACTGTAAATATGAAGAAAAAGAATAGTTGTGACACTAAGTCTTTCTAGTGTGTTCTAGTATGTTCGCTTGTTGTTGTGTTGTGTTGTGCTGTGCTGTCGGCTAACTAAAAAATGTATATGTTAAGTATTCCTTTTTTTTAGTAAATTACGTATGTGTATATAGCACAAATAACAGAAATAGGCTAGTCATTTTTTCTTTTTGTAAATAGCTTAACTATAACTATAGTAGCGCTTAACCTTTTCTTATTTTTTTATTGGAACCAAAAAAAAGATAAAAGTAGAAATAGTTTATGTTTTAACAAATGTGTTGTAATAGTTTAAATGTTACCTAGTATCGCTTAACTTTTTTCTTATTTTCTTATTGGAACCAAAAAAAAAGGTAGAAATAATGTCTGTTTTAACGAATGTGTTGTGCTGTGTTGTTGTCTAACTACGAAATGTATATGCAACTATTCCTCTTTAGTAAATTAGTTATGCTTATAATATGAATTATAGGAATAGCTAGTCACTTTTCTTATTGTAAATAGCTTTACTAATATCCATAACATTTTACTTTTTAATCGTTGTGTATCTTTGTAGTTGAATTTTACGTATTTTTAAGTAGTTTAAATAATATCTAGTATCACTTAACTTTTTTTTTATTTTCTATTGGAACCAAAAAAAAGTAGAAATAGAGTGTGTAATATGTGTCTTAACGGAATAAAGTTTAAAAAGTATCATTTCTCATGTTTTATTGCATGCACAGATCATAGATACATAGAGTACAGTATTTCAAAATTTGTACGTGAATAATGGTTTAGAAGTTTGACTGTAACATTGAGAGTCGCTTCCAATTAACCAAAAGTATGTTTGAAAACGTTTCGAACAAATTTTAAGACTTTACGGTCGTTTGCAATCTTTGTTCGAGGATCAAAGTTTTAAGCATAAAGTTCAGTGTACATCCACGTGCGATATTATAGCAAAATAATAATGTATAAGCACCACATACATTTGAACAAGGCGACTGAATATTTGAAGTGTTAAACTCGCAGTTTTTACCATTGTTCGCTAAAAAAGCAGAAAAGTGGGCATTGTTTGGTTTCTGACCATAAGAATCGAAGTAAACACAGTCTTGAGTGTAGGGGTTGATAGAAGCAGCCACCCAGTGTGACACTTCGGAATCAGATTTGTCTTTGTTGATGATGAAAACACAGGGTTGACGCACTTTCGAACGTGGTAAAAGGTCACATGGGTATACATTCACAAATAGTTTTGCAATTTTAGGATCTGACATAGCCAGTGTTCGTAGTTTTAGTGTATCCATGGTGAAGCTACAAATCCATTACAACTGAACGGTTTTTGTCGATCTCAGCAACAGTCTGATAAGAGCAATAGAGAATAACATTTATTGGGTTTGCGAGCGCAGTAGAGAATTTCAATTCTACACGAATTGAGCCCTGTTTAGATAGACTCAAGTGACTTCCAGTCGGATATTATTCTGGGGTTAAATCAAAACAATGGAGCATGTAGCCTGCTTTATATTCTTCGTAAGTCAGATCCAAACCTTCGTCTTTTTGGTGCTTCCCTGTAGCAGTATACAGAGAGAGGTAGTCACGGGTGTATAAATTGTTTGTGAAATCCGGCGTAAAGGGGTGATTCGGTATTGTCCGACCATCGACGCACAAAGCGATGTGATTTAGGTCGAAATGCTGGTAATTAAAGGGGTTGGCTAAGAAGTCTCCACTGTATGCTTTGTTGGTAATTAGTCCTACGGTAATGTGGCAGGGTAATGGTCCAACAATCGCTGAATCGATTGAACCCTCTCGAGCACCAGCAACAAGTGTGAACACCTTACATTCGTTTTTTCTAATTAAATATTTCGAAGATGCGGTTTCCAGGACTTTCGCATGGCTCAATAAAATATAATATATATAATATAAAATATACTGCTTTGGTAATATGTATTTGCGGTGATTTTGTAGAATCTCCACACATCAAACTAAAACGGTCACTACACCGAATTAGTCTTAAACGGACGTCAACACCGTTTAATAAATATCGTCCTTGCTGACACCAATCAATGTGTAATCTTCGCAGTAATTCCCAAGTTTTTCCACCAACCACTTTTTGTTTACGCAGTTTCAGCGCATTATTTGCATCATTAGCGGTTGGGTCTACGTCATCAAATTAGCCGGCGACGTCCTTTGTACACCCAATTGGCTTCGTTTAGCTTCATGACCATAACTTAATAAGTCTTTAATATAACTACGAAAAGGGTAACTTGCGTCGCTTGAAGACACCAAAGTTTCATTGAGAGAAAAGTCAATTTGTTGGAATAGGCTATGTAAAATATTATTTATGGAAGATACCTTATCGGCGGCGGTCAGCGCTGTGGTACCATCAGATGTCACTTTGATATTCAACAATAGTAAACTATCGTTTAAGTCTAAATAATTGTCAGAAGCTGTATTTGTCACTAGAAATTCAATCGGTGCACCTTGTGTAATGGAATTTATAGGAAAGTGTTCCACATGAGTCACTTCAGTTGTATCAACAGAGGTAGGGGGGACGTCAAAAATCTCAAAGCCACCACTAGGACACTCTTCAGACAAATGATGTAATAACGACATTTTGGTAAATTAGTTTTTAGTCAAAAATGTCAGTTTTACGTCTCTTTTTAGCCTTTCCTCTTTTTTTTTTCCGCCACCAGATTGAGACTTCTGCTTGCGTTTGCGTTTACTGCCCTTCTGAGTGAGTTCCAGAGGAAAACGTGCATATAACTTCTTTCTTTTTCGACCGGTCCCCGTTTGAGGGCGTCCTAACACGTTAGTCATAAAATCTGATCTTATTTGTCCAAATCTAGTTCTCGCAGCATCTTTTAACCCCATACTGGAGTCTACGTCATCCAAAAATTGAGTACCCTTTCTTAAAAGATATCTACCGGCTCCTGCCGCCAAGTTTCTTACTTGTGGCATTACAAATGGTACTATATAGCGTTTCAGGTTATCAATAAGTCCGCTACCTTTTTGGAAACGGCCGCCTTTAAAGTACCCCCCTCCTGCCCCCAAACCAGCTTGCCGACAATAATGCCCGAAACAATGGGCAAAAGTATTTCTTGGCGGGATTTTCATTTTTTTTTTAATTGTAACGTAAGGAAATGTTATTTATAAGAGTAAGTAACAACATGTTACATCTTCAGGAACTAAATAAAGAGTGACGCTAATTTAGTGAGCACGTTAGTTTTAATCTATTTTCTTGAAATGTAAATTTACATTAACTCTATCTACCAGACTGAAAGGAATTGGCTCCGCAGTGTCGTCTCTTAATGTGACTTTTATTTCGTGAAAGCTGTTTCTTAAAATCGGCTTATAAAATGGAAACTGATAAACTTCGGATATTATGTCTCCATCATTACCACGTATAGGAATTCATCTTAAGAGCGGTACTAAAGCATTCCTACAATTTCTTCAGGGGCTATTAAATCTGTATAACAGTATATAGTGCTTAGCCCTATATCTAAATCCATAGGGTGCGGAGGAATGAAGTTCATTTTGGAGGTAATATCAGTTACGCCTTCATATCCGAGTAGCTATTAAATTTGGAGGGATAATCATAAAATTTAACAAAATATTGCTTGTTTGCACCTCTCCCACGCGTTTTTAATACTTTTTGCACTGGGTGATATGCGTCCTTTGCTTTCAACGCTAAAGTAAACTCGTAGGGGTAGAATTTCCCTTGGATGTTTTCACCAGCTAGGTCTGTTAAAGAGTACATTTCTGGCCTGCCGGGGTAACGTATTATAATACCAAATAGTTCTTTGCTCCATCCGCTTTTAAAGCCTCGAGCAAATATGTGACGCATTTTACAAATTTTTACAGTTTGACCAACTTCAAACGAAAACTTTCTAGGCGGCTTCAGTTGTGCAAAGGGGCTATGACATTTTTTCCAAAAATAAAATTGGTTATGCGGTTTGATGCTGCTAGGTTTCGCCTGTATTGCAGGATGAATTGTGTCGTTGTAGGCTTTTAAAATTTTAGGCAAAATGTCCAAATATGTGTAATTACCACGATATGTGAAAATTTTTCACATTTTTTGCTTACATGTTTGTATAAATCGTTCGGCGATCGACGTTTTATGTCTGTTGTTAGTTTTTGACGAAAACAAATTAATGCATTTGTCTAATAAAAATTTGCGTGCGATATTTCCCCAAAATTCTGCCCCATCGTCAATTTGGATATGTGCAGGGTAAGTTTTAGCTTGTTTAAAAATTTGTTTAAAGCCTTCAACGACGTCTTTATTGCTTTTAGTCTGAATAGGAGTAGCTATGCAAATCTGGAGAAAACATCGATTGTGATTAAAATCCATCTATGATTTTTGTTCCATTTGGCTAACGATTAAACGTCTATTACGTCAGCTTGCCAGTTCTAATTCAAACCATTACTAACAATTTTTTTTGTCGGATAGCGTCTTATGACACATCTGTGTGATGTATAGACTTCTGAAGTAGCAAGAAATTTTTTTGCATCTTCTAAACTAAAAGGGAGTCCGTCAAGTTTAGCTTGTTTATATAATTTTAACGCGCTACCGAATCCTGCAGGGTGACTCGGGTCATAATAGTAGTTGGCAAAGTAATCATTCATTTTTCAGATAATTCAGGAAAATCAACCCAATGAGGGGAGGGGAGGGGAGAGGGATGTCGGGGTGGGGGGAAGAGGGAGTGGTTGAAGAAACTCGGTTGCCTCTGTGTCTTGAAGAAGAAGAACTGGTTCCAGATAAAAAAGATGCGGAAGCTGGTGAACTGCCCCCGGCAGGTTTGTCTTTCATTCGTGTAAAAATGAATGATTGTGGCACATTTGCGTCTTTCAATACTTTCTCAAACGTTTCCACGCCTTTCAAATTAGTAACACTTTTTAAATTAGTAGTTGTGTGACGTAGTAAGTCAATAAGATTGGATCCAGGGATTTGTTTGTCGCCAACAATAAGCTCGTGTTTTTGGTTTATCTTGAAATTGGGATCGACAGCTAACAAATCTAAAACGTAGCTTGTTTTATTTTTATAATTCTTAGGAATAGCGCTTAAGATTTGTGGTTTAACGGAGGCGATTGAGACAAAATGGGTTGACGTTATTGTTCCTGATGATAATGTTGAGGCTGTCGGAGTTATTGTTGTTGTTGTTGTTGTTGCAGTCGTTTGAACAGTAGGATTGAGGCTAACTGTTGGAGTCGTAGCTTCTCTGTAGCGTTTTATGTGCGATTAGATGCGTCCTTGCATTTGGGTTAGAAACGTTGCTTTATCTTGGTCTGAAAGCACTGGATCTTCTAACATACGTTCCATTTCATCTTGTAAGGTCTTTACGATCCTGACACCAGGTTCGAGAGTGTCGAGCGTTTGTCTAAAATACGGGTTATAATTTAGTTGTGACATCGTTCCTTCATACGGTACAAAAGACATCTTACGCATTGTTGCAAATGTATTGTTGGCACAATTGTTAGATCCTTTTACCTATAGCTTTACCTATGACCCCGCCTATAGCGCTAGCGAGCAACGGTGCGAGCAAAGGTAAGAATGCAAAACCTCCTTTCTGGTTTAAAATGCGTTTTTTTCCACTAACTGACTGTCCTTTAGAAGCCAAAGCTCTGATGGTCTTCTTATGTTTCTTCATTTTTTTCAATTGGCAATCGGACAACGGGATATTGTTTTTAAGCAAGTTTAAACATAGTTCACAAATGGAATGAACTAAATCCGGAATGCAATCTTTAATAACGCTTTTCATCTGCTTCTTGTTTAACGAAGAAAACGACGCTAAGATTGGAGCGTTTTTTTAGGGACTTCATTTTGCGTTTACACATGATGAAATGGAAATGAATTTATGGTGCAGGAATATATATTGCAATTTTCTCTCCTGGAAAAATGTTTGTCATAAAACGTAGCGAGTCATCAGTTGCTTGTTTTAGATCTATCGCCAAATATCTGTGTGGTTTTTTTGTTGCATCAGAATAAGCTTCCATAAAAAATTTAGTTTTTCCAGGAAGAATTTGTTTTGCTAAAATGTAAGATTGAAGTTTATCTCAGGGATTCTTAAACAGTATAATGTAGTTCGAATTCAAGCTTAGGTCACATTGGGCAGGTCCTTTGAAAAAAAAATTTTGTGTTAAATAGCAACAACTAATTAATCTGTGATGCAATATTTGTGTGGCTATTTTTGAATCTTTCATGGAATCTTGCAAATCATCCACTATTAAAAGGGAAGAAGGGGGAAGCTTTTCAAAATCTAACATTCCTTTATGAAAATCTACTTTGTAGGACAATTTTTTCATCCAAGGTTGAGCGATAGAAAAACACCAAAAAAAAGATGTAACAGGCGGATAAATTAGTTCGTGAGCATGTTCGATGAGGCGTCTGCAAAACGACGATTTTCCGGACTGTGAAGGACCAGCAATTAGCATAAAATAAGGTGTTTCAGACTGTATTATTGAAGACATTCGTGTCGGCACTGTTGTTGTTGTTATTGGCGATAGTTGTTGTTGGATGTCTGCTAGCCACAGAATAGTCTTTGCTTGAGTGAAGGCACAATGTAAAGCGTTGAACGGTTGAAGTTTTGATAGCAGACCAACATTGGGGGTCTAATGGTGGTTGGTAGTATGTAAGTTGTATTGGTAACATGATTAGCTGACATCACTAGCGTTATTTCTCGCTAGAATATAAACTTCCAGACAAGCAATGAAACTTGACAAAATACCGAGCAGGAGCAGGACTATCTTGAGACGTTTCTCTTCCATGGTTGAGGGACGAATGATGAGAGTGCTGCGTTCACATCGGATTTAGGCTTATTTAAGAAATAAAAAAAAATGTGGAAATTTCTTAAAATATTTTTATCACAACACATAAGTACTATATCTGTCAACTAAAAAATGTTGTCGCTTTTTTTTTTACTGTGACCTAGTTTTTTTTAAGGTGCGGGGGGGGGGGGGGGATTGAGGCTTAATGGCGCATCGACAACTTGGTCATTAGCGCCAACCTCAGTCACAGTGCAGTGGTCCGGGTTGCCACTGCACCACACATTACAGAGATGTTATTCAAACCCCTAATATAAATCTTGTCATACAACTGTACCTCCTGCAAAAATTGAAAAACACCGGACAGGAGGACAGACTTATCATCCAATTGACGCGCAATGTCATGCGGAAGATGGAAACGACGACGAACACCATCAAGATGGTGACAATCAACAAGGAAGTGCCGGACTGTAAGTGGCTGTCGACACCAAGAACATTCAGGAGGGTCAAGCCCCCGCAAAAGGAAACAGTGAGTAAGTCGAGTGTGACCAACACGCAAACGGGCCAACACCACCTCCTCACGGCGACTGCGGCGACACGCCGAGTGCCATTCCCCAACTGTGCCTTTAATAGCACGCAACTTATTACCGACTTGACTGTCCCACAAGGCTTGCCAAAAAGCGTGTAACCTCAGACGCAGAGTTGGAAATTTTAAGGTGGGGGGGGATTGAGGCTTAATGGCGCGTCGACAGCTTGGTCATTAGCGCCAACCTCAGTCACAGTGCAGTGGTCCGGGTTGCCACTGCACCACACATTACAGAGATATTATTCAAACCCCTAATCTAAATCTTGTCATACATCTGTACCTCCTGCAAAAATTGAAAAACACCGGACAGGAGGACAGACTTATCGCCCAATTGACGCACAATGTCATGCGGAAGATGGAAACGACGACGAAAACCATCAAGATGGCAACAATCAACAAGGAAGTGCCGTACCGTAAGTGGCCGCCGACACCAATAACATTCAGGAGGGTCAACCCCCCGCAAAAGGAAACAGTGAGTAAGTCGAGTGTGACCAATGCGCAAACAGGCCAACACCACCTCCTCACGACGACTGCGGCGACACGCCGAGTGCCATTCCTCAACAGTGCCTTTAATAGCTCGTAATTTATTGCCGTCCTGTCCATCCCACGAGGCTTGCCAAAAAGCATGTAACCTCAGACGCAGAGTTGGAAAAGCGTCCGAGGGAACAAGCCTGAGATCCCTACCGAGAGGGCCAGAAAGGGCCCCTTTTGCTGCAGAATCCGCTTGCTCATTTTCACCTATCCCAACATGGCC
>JAHWFP010139638.1:75350-87457 GCA_023313725.1 Lithobius niger
AAAGAACGGCCTGAGAGGTAAGCAGAAAGCAACAGTGGCATCTGTCCCCTCAAGCCATAGTTATAGAGATTACGGAGAATCCCATAACGCCACGTCGTATCATACGCCTTCTCCAAGTCAAAGAAAACCTGAACCAGATGATGACGCAGGCGAAAAGCCTCCCTCACATCTGATTCAAGGGCAACTAGATGATCGATAGTTGACCGAAACCGTCGAAAGCCACACTGGGACACAGATAAGAATCCCCGTGATTCCAACACCCACACCAACCGCTCACTGACCATCCGTTCCATAAGTTTACAGACACAGCTAGTCAGAGCGATTGGGCGATAACTGGAAGGAGAAGTAGGGTCTTTGCCAGGTTTTACAATCGGGATGACCACTGCTGTCTTCCACGCTGCTGGAATAGAGCCCTCTGCCCACACACGGTTGAACATCCCCAGCAAGAACTGCTGGGAGGCAAGGGTCAGATGTTTCAACAGTTGATAGTGAACATCATCAGGCCCCGGGGCGGAGTCATGCGACTTGGACAAAGCTGAAACAAATTCCTGCCAGGTAAATGGTACTCCTCTAGCCCATCGGAGCGAAAGTCAAGAAAGCGAGCCTCTTCTCTACGCTTAATCCCGAGGTAACCAGGATCACAATGGTCATCACTCGAGATCCGCGCAAATGCAGACGCAAGACAATTGGCGATATCTGGCACAGAAGAGATCACGGTGTTCGCCACCTTCAGCTGTGAAACCGGGGGAAGCACGCTCCTCCCCGAGATCTGGCGCACCTTCCGCCACACCTGCTGAGCAGGCGTGGAGCGCGTGATCGACGAAACATAAGCTGTCCACGAAGCACGTCTCGCCTCACGGATGACATACCTGGCACGGGCACGACAGCGCTTAAACGCTACAAAGTTGCCAGTAGTCGGGCTGACCGTGAATGCACGTAACGCTCGCCGACGGGCCTGAATGGCCTGCCCGCAAGCAGGCGTCCACCACGGAACAGGAACCCGCCGCGGCTGTGTGGACGTACGTGGGATAGTAGCATTAGCAGCAGCAAGGACCACATCAGTGAAATGAGTGGAAAGTTCATCCACATCAGAAAAGTCCTCAACCGCACGCTGAAACACAGCAGCCTCAGCAAAGGCTGACCATTCAGCACGCTTAAGCGCCCACCGGGCTGGCCTGGAAGCCACAGACCCCCCTTGTGTTGTGGACAACACAATGGGGAGGTGATCGCTTCCATGCAGATCGGCAGTGACAGCCCAAGTGAAGTGAACCGGGATGGCCAGCGAGCAAAAGGCTAAGTCCACCGCTGACCAATTGCCCGTCGCCAAGTTACAGTGTGTCATGGCCCCATCGTTCAGGATGCAAACGGACCCCCTCCGCATCCACTCCTCAAGGATCCTCCCTTTGTTGTCTGTATGAGGTCCCCCCCACTGGACATGGTGGCTGTTAAAGTCGCCCAGCAACAGAAAAGGGGCAGGAAGCTGGCGGACCAGGTCCTCCAGGTCACCAACCCCAAAGACCTCATCCGGTGGCAAATAAAGCGAACAGACAGTAATATCCAAATGGAAAGAAACACGAACTGCTACCGCCTGAAGCCTAGTGTGCAGAGGCACACTGGCATGCGGCTGAGAGTGTTGAACCAGCACTGCAACGCCACCATGTGCACGTGGCACAGGGTCAGCATCCAGACGGTAGACAGAATAACCTCGAACAACCGGATTATCTGACGCCTTAAAGTAGGTTTCCTGTAGACAGCAGCACAGAGGTCGCCAATGCGACAAAAGCAGCCGCAGCTCTTCGGCATGGGTCCGATAACTTTGGCAGTTCCACTGAACGATGGCATGCGCAGGCATTAGGGCGGGCTGAAGACTGAATTATTCTCCTCAACTCCTCCTCTGGGCGATCCGAAAACATCCGAATCCTCACCCGAATCAAAAGATGGAGTGAGGTTCAGAACGAAGTTGTCCTCGGAAGGAGGAAAAAGTTCTGGAGAATTGGAACAGGAAATCTCTCCCTGTTCCATGGGCAAAGTAGTATCAAGATGTTGAGGGGACACAACGGACCCCTCAGCAAGCTGGCCGTTCAACGACAGTTCCACTTTCTCTCCTGGTGGCGACGTCCTCACGGGTGGTGATGAGGCCTTACCAGCAGGAGCCTTTTTCTTCAACTTTTTCTGTGGTTCACTCCGGGCAGGCGGAGGCTCAGCTGAAGCCCCATCCTGCTTGGGAACAGTTACTGCAGCAGGAACAGCAGCAGGAGCAGAAGCATTTGCAGGCTGGGCAGATGTCGACGGCAAGGCAGCAACCGGGTCCGAATGACCCAAAAGACCCTGCAGAGATGGATGTTGCTGGGTCAACAAAGTAATAAGCTTGCCCACCGTCATCGTCAAAGACCTGAGCTCAGAGCGTAAATCTGCCAAATCAGCAGAGTCACTAACTGGGCCAGGCGTTGGCGCACCGCACACCTGCGCAAACGAACGAGTCATTGCCGGTGCCGATAGCTTGGCTTTCTTACGGGCCTCCGAGTAGGAAAGCCCGTCCTTCACCTTTAGTTTCTGCACTCGACGTTCCTCAACATAAACACGACAGTCCCGTGAAGAGGCTTGGTGCTGACCACCGCAGTTGACGCACTGCTTCGGGCCAGCACAGTCAGCGCCTTCATGGGCTGCCTGAGCACAGAAAACACAGGTAGGCCTACCTTTACACGAGCCGCTGGTATGACCGAAACGTTGACAGCGGAAACACCGCGTCGGATTCGGAACGTAACTCCTGACCTTCAAGCGCAGGTAACCGGCAGTAATGTGCTGCGGTGCAACTGGCGTATCAAAGGTCAGGAAAAAGGTGTCAGTTGGCTGGGCACCATTCTCGCCTTTCCGTGTCAAACGCCTCACAGCCGTAACACCCTGTGACTTGAGTTCGTCCAGGATGACATCATCACCGAGACCCCTCAAATCAAAGCATGTCACGACCCCCTTGCTGCTGTTCAAAGTACGATGCGGCTCGACATGCACTGGGCATGACCCCAGCGCACTCGCTTTTAAAAGCCTCTTCGCCTGACCATCGTCTGCAACTTCCACAAGGTATCCCCCAGCACGGAGCCGAGAGACACTCTTCGGATCCGAACCACAGATCCTTTTCAGTGCTTTGTGGACAGCGAACGGACCGAGTTGTGTAACATCTCGGCGCTCGCCTGTCACCACCAGGAACTTCGGGACTTGGTCCCGACTCTTACGAAAGCATAGTAACTGGGCACCAGGCCCAACCATCTCGGGTTCCCTCCTCTGGCGCTTGCTAGTGCGGCGAGGAGGGGAAGAATTTTGGGGGGAGGGGGGAGAAGTAGTTGCCATATAGAGCAAAAACAAGTCGCGGCGGTGCGCCCCCCAGAAAAGAAAACCCCGCGCGGCACTCGGGTGATGCAGGGCCGGAAGCCGCATATCCAGGGCCCTGCACCAGGAAGCTAACACCGCCGTCTATCTTGGTGAGGTGGCAGCCTAAGCATGCCGAGAGGCGAGGCCACCAAGGAAGCCGTACACACCACCTCCCTCGATAACCCAAACAGTTCGGGTCCGTGATGCAGATGGATACAGCACAAGCCGCCTCCCCACAACGACAGAACCTGAAAGGTCATAGCCGATTGACCTTAGGCCGGCTCGCCCAGGCCACCCGTCCTCCGGAATAAGGAGCCAAAGCCCGAAAGCCAGGATCTCCGCCTCCACGGATTACTAGGTTGCAGCACACGGCCAACATGCTGGGGGATGAGGATGAAAAGCCCAGTGGCCAGAATGGGCAAATCGGAATCAAACCCAAAAGGGGATTCAAACCGCCAAACATCCTCTAAGCAGCCACCCCGGGCCCGGTTTGTCTGGATGTCCCTTCACCTCTTTCGGACTAGTGCTTGCGACGGGTGTTAAACCTGCCCGCCATACACACCGTAGGCGCACTCGCAAACCGTGGTGTTGAGGTTGCTAGTGTTCAAGACGGACAAAAAACCCTCCGCCACGCAGACCCTTGGCACACTAGCAAACCGTGATCTTGGGTTCCCTTTTAGTCGCCTCCTACGACACGCAGGGGTACGGTGGGCTTATTCTACCCCCAACCCACAGGGGGTACTCAGTTCGAGTTGGCTGATCTGAAAATTTAATCAACATGGAGTATTGCTTGGTACCTCCGGCCATGAATTTAGAGATGTACGGAGTTGGGCCGTACATTTTTTTAATTTCGTCTGTTAGACATCCAAGATGGCTGCCGACGGTGATAGGAAGGGGTACACCTCTTTTTGTTTTGGTAACGATACTGTCAGTGTCAAAATACAAAATTGAGTCAGGAGGAAATGACGTCATAGCATTGTACAGTTCCAGTCTTGCGTAAGACGAGACAAAGCTGGGCACCACTACGTTATTATGTCGTTCTGATTTTGTAAAACGGACACAATCTTTGTATTGTATAAGTGCGATTTCATCATTCAGCTCAAAGTTAACGTGGTGTATCTCTTTTGTAGAGTCTGAAAGCAAACTGAAGAAGTCTTAGGCGTTGTCCACAAACTTTACGGACATCACACTAGTGTGTTCTCTGAACTTACCATACAGAGAACAAAGACTAATTTTTCCGAGCTGACGTAGTCCCTGATTAGGAGCAATTTCATCAAAATCCAATTTGATTCCTTGTTTTTGTTCAAAATCTGAAATGAAGTCGATTTTTTCTTGTAAAGTCACACATTCGGCAGCAAAACCTTCAGACTGCACCTTCACTTTTAAAACCGATTTTATGTAGGACTCAAAGGGGTGAAAATGTTCATCCCTCTGAAAATTCCAAACCTCGTAAATCTTGCCGATTTTGTAGCCTACTTGTAGAGCTTTTTCCAGTTCGGGGGAAGTCCAGACTCCTGTTAATTCTCTTTCAGATTTGCTGTGGTTACATCCTTCTTTATTTTCTTCGAGGGAACAAGTGTAACATAAAGTGAACTTTAGCCCTTTATTTATGGTTGCAGGTAGGACGGGTAATTTCAAACAGCGTGGTGGCAATATTTTACACTTGGTAAGTCCAAAATATTTTTCAATGGAGCATCCAACAATATTCTTGATAATCTCCGGTAAGCCTTTAGGAAAAATATGTTTAAACATGACATAGCTGTATAATGATACGAAATCGTGGAATGTGATCATGGATTTCTGATCCTCTTCTGCCCAGGCACAAATTAGTTCGACTAGACCTCCATGGTACGATTCTTCTGGGCGTAAGGGCTCGTGTAAGTCTAGAGAATCAACGTATGCCTTGGCTTCAGGATTTTCTTTTAGTAGCTTTTGAAAATCGCATTCCCACATGACTTTAACTTGGTAGCCATTATTTTTAAACTCGTTAATGATATGTTGATCTCGTTCGTATACTTCATCAAGACTAAGATGTGAATAAAGCGCTTTTTAATGTCTGTTTGTCGGCAGACATTTCTTACACGAGTGGAATATGCAATCCTGAAAAAAAAGGCGACATTGACGGGAATAGAACTAAAGCTGTCGACGTAATGATTTAATAGTTTAGCTTTGCCGCCGGGAGAATCGCCTTTTTGAATGTTAATTCCTTCCAGTATTTTTTTTCTGTCCTGCATACGAAAACGGGATATGGCCAAGTGTCTTTTCTTCCAGATGGTGGGGATCTGTAGGCTCTCATGATAGCGCCGGCAATTGTGCAGGAAAGAAAAGGGTCGCTTCCATTGAATACCTTCATAAAAAGCTCTCTAAATTTCATTGTAGATTTATGTAAAATGATCGTATCAGACTAACATTACTCTACGAGTTGCTTTTGATAGTCGAACACTTCACCATTTTCAACGATTGCGCCGTACCACACAGCTGCTAAATCTTGTATTTTAACACCAAAATAGTGCAGTTTTTAGGGAAATTATCGTGTCCATATATAAGTCGCAGGTTGCTTTTCTTGACATAAATATTTTGGAAAAAGTGTGATATTTGTACTAAGCAATACAAGCATAGATCATCACAGTATAAGCATAACACTACGCTATTCTGTGTAGTGAGGACACCTCACTACAACTGAAGAAGGCGACTAAAGAAGACAGTCGGTTGCGTAAATACCACCTGCAGCAATTCTTCCGACTGTCGAAAATTTAGTCCATAATTTAATATCTTGACTTTTTTGAATTGTGTAGTGTTGTGCTTCTACTGTGATAACTTTCCGATTTCAAAGTAAGACAATGGACATTTTTAAAAAGAGCGTAATAACAAACAATGGTGTACAGTTTATTTGCTTGCAAATAGGTGATCAGCAATCATAGCTTGTTTTGCATCACCTTCAGGTGTACACCCATCTTCTAGCAAATCCACTATGTTGGTATCAATTACAATATATTCCATGATGTCGGTGTCGATGTTATGTAAAGTACATGTTGTTGTTACGACAGTTGGAACAAACGACAACTTAATCATGTCAAGATAATTTAATCGACGGAAGCGTGTTTTTAGCAATCTGAAGGAATTTTCAATAAGCACACGAGAGGCGCTAAGCATTTTAAAATATTTCTGCTTCTGCGTCAGATAGCTGTTGTCTTGTAGGGTACCATGACATCTTCTGAAATTGGGTAGGCACTGTCACCTAGCAAGTTAATATCCCCTAGCAGGTATTTTCCCCTATCATTTTGAAGTTCCCGAAACAGAACACTGTTGCACCACACTCGCACATCATGGGCCAGGCCACCCTACAAAAATGTCTATGAATGTTTTTTTTTAGCTGTCGCTGACACCTTGCAGAATGAAGGCACAAAACTTTTTTCGGGTGCAGTGGCTTTGATTTTCAACTCTTCACCGCTATGTAGGAGCTATCCAAGCACCCAACCACACTAGGAAAGGAATTTTCCCTCAGTTCCTCAAACCCCAGCAAAAGGTTTCTTCAAGCACTTGTCTGTTATGAACTGGTCAACCTTCGAATCGAGAAGGTAGGTGTGACCATCACTCACGCCAAACCTGTCGCTAATCTCTCTGAACGATTCTTGGTTACTAAGTCCATATGGGCAAAAGGAGGGTTTTACTAAGGCTCGTATGTGCACTGTGGTCATCATCTAATTCAGCACTAATAAGCTGTGATAAGCACTGCAAAAAAAAGGATGATTTCACTAGGGCCACAATGGCTACACATTGGTTTGTGAAATTAATTACACCACACCCCAACTTGTCTTCTAAAGCCACTGAATGCAAGTTTAAGCTTGAAAGACGAAACAAGTAAAAAATTACATTTTGTTGTGGTAACGAAATTAAAGTTTTCTGTAGTCTGTGTCACCTGTACCCCGAATGGCTCCGAACCTTCCATAAATCAAAATTCAAGATACAGTCAAAGCTCGATATAATGAAGTACATTATAACAAACAAAAAACGATTTAACGAAGTTTGTTAGCCTATTTCGTTGGTCGTAACTATTTCTGTACAAATTATATTCCAATATAACGAAATACTATATTACGAAATATACTTTGTAACGAAATAATTTTCCTTCCCCAGCACCACCAGACTAGCTTTTATAACAAAATCGTAACATTTTCGATAAAATTTGGCGAAATCACAGTTAAAATCGTAGTTTGTTTTGGAGCGAAAAAGTTAGGATCAGCAGCTAAATCGATTACTCGTGCCAGGTTACAGCCAGCGCGTTGATCACTTGCGCTTTGTTCTCCAGCCTTCGTTGCAGCATTCAGCCACGTGCGCTACAACGGCAGGCAAGCGCAAATGTTTAACGCTACAAGAAAAGGTTAAGCTTATCAATGTAGTTAACAGCCAGCACAAGAAGCCAAAAGGTGAAATAGCCAAGCAATTTGGGATACCCCAGAGTACTCTAAGCACTATTTTGAAGGACCAGAAGAAGATTTTGCAAATCTACGAAGAGGGAAAAAAGTCAACGCAATGTAAACCTTTACGGCCAGTTCAATATGAAGATGTGGAAGCAGCGTTGTTCAAGTGGTTTAAAGACGTCAGGGCTCAAAATATCCCCGTTAGCGGCAGTGTTCTCCAGGAAAAAGCGCGAAGTTTTGCGTTCTTGATGGGACATGAAAACTTTAATGTGAGTGAAGGTTGGGTTTCTAAATTTAAAAATCGTTATGACATCGTGTGCAAAAAAGCAAGCGGAGAAGCAGCCAGCATTTAGGACGTCACCGTAGCAGAGTGGCTAAACGAAAAATTACCGTTGATCAACGAATATGAACCCCAGAACATTCTTAATATGGATGAAACTGGATTGTTTTATCGTGCGTTGCCAGAACAAACACTAACCTTGAAAGGCGAAGGCTGCCACGGAGGGGGAAAAAAAGCAAAGAACGCGTATCAGTTGCTTTATGTTGCAACATGACTGGTTCAGAAAAGTTGAAACTGCTGGTCATCGGCAAGCCGAAAAATCCACGTTGTATGAAGGAGTTCGTTCGTTGCCAGTGGAATATAAAAACAATGCAAAAGCGTGGATGACAACTGTATTATTCCAAGAATGGTTGTTAAATCTGGACAAAAAAATGAAGTTGGCTAAAAGGAAAATTCTTCTCCTCCTTGACAACGACTGCTAGATTGGAAGCTGTCACGTTGCTGTAATTTCCTCCAAACACCACGTCAAAAATGCAACCACTCGACCAAGGCATAATTCGCTCTGTAAAAGTCCGTTACAGACGGCACTTGGTCAAGCGAATTATTTTGAACATCGAAGCAAAACGTGAAACCAAAATCGACGTACGCATGGCGATCGACATGTTGCACAGCTCGTGGCAGGGAGTGCCAGCCGCTGTAATAGAGAATTGTTTCGCTAAGGCAGGCGTCGTTCAAACTGCAAAGCAAAACGAAAACTAAGTGCCAGCCATAGAAAAAAATAACGATGACGAGGATGACAACGAACTGTGGTCGCAGCTAGGTTTCTACGCAGATACGGAGTTCAATACGTTTGTTGACATTGATGAAAATGTGGCTGCTACTAAGCAACTAAATGATAATGAAATCCTTCGTTCTGTGAAAGCTGCTGCTAGTGCTACCGTGAATGATGACGACAGCAGCGATGACGATTCGGAACCACCTGAAATGCCAGTTTCGGTTGTGTCAGCAATCGATTGTGTACAGATGCTTCACAGATTTTTTTCAAGAAAAAGACATACAGAATCCTGAAATTTATGATTACATTAGCAAGCTAGAAACTGGTGTGCTAAATATGTCATTAAACAAGGGGCTACAGCGACTATCTAGTTGCATTGGTTGTCTGTGCAGTTCCTTCACTTCCAATGTTGAGGCGCACACCTCTATGATGCACTATAGCAGCTATCTCTATTATATAATCTAAAAACGGTAACCACCAGAATTGCCCGTTACAAATGTGTTAGCTTTTAAGCTTATTTTACGTTTTAGGCATAATTGTCAGCGTTTAGGCCTAATTTACAACTTTAATTTCGTAAGTAGCAACTAACGGAGATTTGGATTTATACAGTAAGCCTATTCATTTTTGCAACACGGTATGCCTCCGCGCACACAGTTACAGTGTTACAACGCGATGCGCAACGTAGCCCAATATAGATCAGTGGTAGTAGGGAAGGGACAGGAGAAATGCTGCAACAGCGACTCGTAGCAACTATTGACGTTGCCATGGTAACGTGATTTTAGATCTAATTCATTTTTTAGGCCTAATTTTTTTAACGGCAGTTTTAGTTTCGTTAAGTAGCAGATAGGCCTAATGGAGAATTTGGTTCGATCGTAAGCCTATTTCATTCATGCAACAATGCGACAAGACTCTTTTAAACGAAGCTAAAATGTTTTTGTTTTTACGGCTGCGTTGACACAAATCTGTAGGATTTCAATTCGACGATGAAATGTTATTATTTAATTTAGTTACGTCGAAGAAGTCTATTAGCTATAAGGAGGCAACAATGTTTTAATTTGCCATGTTATTTAACTAACTTTTGACACTGAATCGAACGTTGTAAACAGTGGTCGTCAATTTCTGGTACCGTTGCGAAGTTGAAAAAAGCGACGGACGGACAGACAAAATCGTTGCAATAGTCTTCTCAGCTGGTATGGCTGTACAGAAGACTAAAAATGGAGTGCAGCAAAAGATTACTGATTATATGCGTTAACGTAGCCTAGGCCTAACTCGTATGAATCGCCCAGTATGGTTTTTTTTTTTATTACAGTGTTATAAAAAAAGGTTTTTGGATTAACCTGGGGCTTTTTATTTTGTATTAAGTCAGGGCAACAATAAATCGACGTTTCTACGATTTTTTTTTTTGCTTACTATACCTTATAACGAAAATTTGACTTTTTTTTTAGTTTTTCGTTTTAACGTTATAACGAAATTACTTTATAACGAAATAAAAAAGGCCCCCCCTTAAATTTCGTCATAACGAGCTTTGATTGTACGTGAAAGAACAATGTTTTAGGTACAGTAGGCCTAAAAAGAGGTTTTTGAACAGATTAAGTGTTTACAACGAATTTCAAACAACATTATGAGCAAGTTAAAAACGTGTAATTGGGGCAAGATAAAAAAAATGGCAAGGTGTATACACCCTTGGCTACGCCACTGACTTGTGTCCAAGTTTACTACGACCATGTACCTTGATTTGTGTTAAAACAGTTTGAGAAATTTACATAAGCTGGGTTTTGCAGCACAAATCTAGACTACTAAGCGCCGGTGCACACGTGCATTTTTTGGACGCGCTGCGGTGACGCAACCAATCAATGCACACGTGCGTTTTATTAACGCGCGTTGACGTAGCCCATGCACACATGACCGTGAAATAGCGGCACACGCACCATACCATGGAGGTGTATCGAAGAACACGTGCAATTTTCGCTTATCTCGTGTACAAAAACTATGTTAATAAACCAATGAGAAGGTATTGGGTACGTCCACATATTCACGTAAGACTTACCAGGGGACGATTCTATACATCCTTTGCGGACTTACGAGAAACAATTATTTTCGTACGAGTATTCAATCATTTGACGAGCTTGCAGGAAAAGTTACCGACGTGATTAAGTCCAAAGACACGGTGATGAGACGCTCCATACCACCACTCGAAACGCTAGCTGTAACTCTTAGGTAAGTAACTCTGGCAATTTTATTTCACATGATTTGTGAAGTACAAACTTAAAAGTTACAAACCTAAAGTTAGGTTAGGTAAAACACATTTGTTTTACACAGGCACCATACAAAAAATTACATAGATACAAAACTCTAATGTGATCCAAAATGTACTTCGTTCAATTTCCATCCGCGAATATGTCCAGAGCATCGTCCTCGCTGCAGTTCTGGTTGTCAACAGATGTGGAAGATGAGTCGGATGGGGATGTTGGCTTGAAAGTGTGACTAAAGATTTGTGCCTGCAACAATGGTGTAGACGTAGGACGTGTTCGGAGTTCTGTATATTGACTGGACGATTGTTGGAATTGTGGTCGGGGCAAGTAGTTTGAAGCGGTAGGTATTTGTGTAAACTGTTGGCTAAACTGTTGAGATGGAGGTTGTTAATGCACGTAGTTCGGTGAGCTAGGGATCTGGTATGCAGGAGATAAAATACCTATTGGCGTTTGAGATGGAATGTTTGGTGGTTAACCATAATTCTGTGGACGTGAAGGCAATCGCATTCGCTTAATTAAATTGAGAACCTTGCAACGAAACTCTAGCTTCTGGTCCTCTGTGAAATTACTGATTGATGGCAGACCGCTTTCAAAAAATGATCTGTCTGGATTAGGTTCTGAAACGGCTGCCACAGGTGGACAAGGAATTGGAGCCTTCATAACATCAATCAAAGAAGACTATGTCATGTTTATGCTTCCTTGCAGAATTCTGTTTATATCGATTAGGTTGCTTAGGTTGTTCCTGTGACTGCTCCAGGCCCTCTTCTTCGTCATTGTCATCTAAGCTAGATTGCGTTTCTGTTGTGACACTAGAGCTTTGTAAGAACAATAACTTGAGCATAAATGTACCGTCTTCCTGCATCAGCAGCCTGTCCAGATTTTGCTTTCTTCTTCAAACTCTTCGTATAATTATCCTTGATATGTTTCCACTTTTTGATCAATTTGTTGCCTGAAAATAAGGGGGGGGGGGGATTGAGGCTTAATGGCGCGTCGACAACTTGGTCATTAGCGCC
>JAHWFP010139638.1:87857-101634 GCA_023313725.1 Lithobius niger
ACCCCCCCCCCCCCATAAGAAAATTACCTCTCCCTCTGATAAGTTGTGCGACCCAATACTGTATTATGAAGTACTGAAATACCAGGTATGATATGGCACATATCCTGAGTTTGAAATGGAAACGGTGAATCATTACGAGGTATTTAAGAACTGTTTACCCCAAACCTGGGGGGGGGGGGGGCTGTAACTAAAGACTGGTGCATTTCCGGACCCATGTTTATAGGACTTTTTCTTCTTATCTTTGATCACACAGCGGACCCTCAAAATATTTGACACCAATTTCCAAACACCCTGTATATACCAACCTCAGTGGCGTATGTAGGGGGGGGGGGGGGTCATGATGTGCCACACCCATTTCTAAATGTAACCAATTTTCACAGGAAGAGGTTTCCCACTACAGGAAGAGGTTTCATTTATATGTCCATGTAGAAGCAGAGTCGGATTGGGAAGGCTCGTGCCTCCCCGGGTGTGTAGTGCAGGGGCATCGGGAACACTCGCACTGGACGGGAAGAAGGGGAGGGGGGGAAGGCATAGGCCCCCGGAAGCTGGCGTATGTTTGTTTGAATTAATCAGCGTGAATTTAAAACGTCTTCCTGTGATTCAGTTCAGGAATGCAATCTCCATACGAAGTGATATCAGGTGTTCAAATGTTTCCTTTTATTTTGAAACAAGGCACTCCTGTCGTAGGGGCCAGCACGGCCAGCCCAATCTGACACTATGCAATAGATGATTAGAGGAGGTTAATCGATTACTCTTACAGTCGTTATGCGTTCGTCAGTAAGTATTTCGCTTTTGTTACAGGTACTTGGTTGGCGGATGTGATCAAGTAGATTTACACCTGACATACAGAATTGGGCACGCTACGATTGGAAAGATATTGAGAAAGGTTTGCAGCGCTATCTGGGACTGTTTACCTGAAGAATCATTTCCTGAATTA
Organism: Lithobius niger; assembly: GCA_023313725.1. Taxonomy (NCBI): domain Eukaryota; kingdom Metazoa; phylum Arthropoda; class Chilopoda; order Lithobiomorpha; family Lithobiidae; genus Lithobius; species Lithobius niger. The sequence continues at coordinate 88,795 of JAHWFP010139638.1, forward strand.
ACAAAAGATCGGTGGAAAGATATTGCAGAAGACTTTGATAAACGTTGCCAGTTTCCAAATTGCTTAGGAGCCATCGATGGCAAGCATGTGAGACATAGAAAGCCATGAATGAGTGGATTTCTCTTTTATAATTACAAAAATTTCTTTTCAATAGTGCTGCTAGCTATTGCAGATAAAAATTAAATTTACGTTCATTTACATTGACGTGGGTGCTTTCGGAAAGGAATCAGACATTATGTATTGGAAAGAACGTCCTTTTATAGGAAACTTGAACATAACGATCTGAATATTCCAAGAGACCAACCTCTCCCTGGCACAGCTACATACATGCCGTACACGTTTGTTGCCGACGAGGCATTTCCCTTCTCGCCACATACAATGTGGCCTTTCAGTGGTAAGGTCCTATCAGAGAAAAAAAGGGTATTCAGTTATAGATTGTCACGTGCCAGGAGGAATGTCGAAAGTGCATTTGGCATACTCGCGAATAAATGGAAAATCTTTCACAAACCTGTCAATACTGACATGGATTTATCTATACTATTGATAAAGACATGCCATACTCTCCATAATTTTGTGAGAGCTAGAGATGGGGTCAATATTGAAAATGCAATGAGTATTGAGGGTCTTATTGATATCGGACAGGACACCACAGGACCTACAATGCGAGGAACTAGTCAGTCAATTCAGCAAGAAACAGATTGACCGATTATTTTATTTCTGATGTTGGCAGCGTCCCTTGGCAGACAGATTATATTTAAGAACTAGTATTCCAAGAAATATGATGCAATAAGCCATATGAAAAACCCTGGCTGTAGAACCAAGAATTTACTTTGTTGTGCAGTGAGCATTGACAAAAGAAGTCTCCTGACCGGCAAATGTATAGCCACAAGTACAGTACATGAAAGACGAAATAATGAATTTTCGGAAAATTTTATTGTTGGCTTGTTCACCTTTTTGGCTTCATTTGTGCAACCATAGATCCGAAATGTGGACTCCTTGATCAAAAAGGTGATTTTGTTTCGCTAAACTATTGTGGCTAACATTTTTCTAAGTTCTGTTTACAACTTGAAATTATATTTTTTCAAAATCATTGGTCATTACGCTCTCTAGGTACTAAGATACTAAGTACAGCTTGTAAAAACGAATTCATAAGAAAAATGTATACACTTGGTTGGGGAGGGGGGGGGAGCAAGAAAATGTTACATATTTTCAGGTGGGGGCTATGCCAAGTGCACACGGGTATTACTAATGGGGGGAGGTATAAATCCTAAAATAAAGTAATAAGTAATCGTAAAAGTTAAGCATTGCTATATGGGAGTCCTGCCTCCTACTCTTCCCCCCACCCTACCTCTGGGCCAGGTTCGACAGCCACCACAGCTCTTCCACTTTTTTTTTCACCACTACACCACTGCTTGTGGCTATACATTTACCGGTCAGGAGGCTTCTTTTATCAATACCTTAGCTGTAGGTTTATTCTATGTTTTTGTTGTAATATTAAATCATGATTTTTTGTCTTTGTCCTCCCTCTCGTCGAACCTGTCATTAAATACATGGCAGACACTAATCCAAGCTCCCCTTTTCTTTGTTCGGTCATGGTAGCTTTCAGTCGCCACATTCCATAATTCAGAGTGGTTTTTTATCTCCCCAATAAATAGTTCTATGTCAATGTCGTCGCGATTGGCTGTCATTTTTGTTGACGCTTTTGCGCTAAATCACCGACGTGTGCAGTGCTCAGGTCATACAAGGCACTGAGAAACCGCAGGTGCGTTTGCGTTCGGTAACGCTTTTGCGGTAAACGACGGGTGTGTGCACCGCTCAAGTCACACAAGGTACTAAGAGACCCAATTGCGTTTTTTTAACGCTGCGGTACCGCTGCGTTGACGGGGGGAATTGCGGTGCAAAACGACCGCATAAACGGTGGGCGGTAACACAACGTCGACGCAGGTACGTGTGCAGTACCCAACAGATGGCATGTAAACCAAACCGCAAATGCGGTTACCGCACGTGTGCACTGGCGCTAATAAAGCCTGCATGAGTTTATTGAGTGTAAATACAGTAATCAACTGAGCCTACTAATTTACAAAAGGGACGAAAAAATAGTTTATTTCTTAGACAGATATTCATCGAACGAGCTCATCACGCAAACGAAATTAAAACAAGTTTTCTGATGTAACTTGCTAATTGTCAGTGGAAACTTGCAACAATCTTCATTAAGCATGAAACCGTGAGTCCTACATGATCCTAACGAACTTCTCACACAGAGTTTTAAAAGTGGGTGATAGGGTCAGAGGGTGATATCGCGTAAATTTCAAAATGCTGTCAGACGTTCGTTGGGATCGTGTAGGACTAAAAGGTTTCATGCCTGATGAAGGTACAAGTTGCCACTAAAAACTCCTAATTTCCTAAGAAAAACTGCTTTTATTTGGTTTGCATGACGAACTCTGAATTTTCTCAGAAGTTTGGGTGTCTGCATTTTTGATATCGTGTTAAAAAAACACGCAGTGGCGATGACAGTACAAGCTATTATATGTACTGTAAGACACTTAACAACAATCGTGCAAGTAAGCCACATTATATGAACTGTACCGAGTGGTGTCTGGCAGCAAGACATTGGTGCCACTATTTCTTGCTATTAGTACACCAGTCTTACATCACATTTTGTACTGTACAAAAAAAAATGCCACCAGCGATGACCGTTCCCTTCCTTAGTTATGTGAAGCTGAAAATGGTGATTACGTAGCCTGTACAATGTGTTAATCTTGACAATTTTCTACACTTGTGAATAGTTAGTGGCATACTTTTAAAATCTGACACACGCGAAGTTAGGGCAAAAACACTTGCCTCCACAGTAGAACGTTGTAAACGAAAGTGTTTACGAAAATCGCTGACAGAATAGAAAGGAATCGTCCCTTCAATGTAGCCATACACCTTTGTGCTCTGCTCGACACGTCTTTTTTTTAGATTTGTGCCACAACAGAAGCTCTGCCTCATCATCGGAATCGTATGTGTCCGATATTTGATAAGTTTCAGGAGATGTAAACAGCATGTCTGCTGCTAAATAAACCGCTGCCAAAAACTTTGCCGCCAACGAGGTCGACGCTATCTTGAATATGTAGTGCTATCGGGTACTTCTCATTAGGGACGCTGCAAGACCACTACACTGATTTCGTGACATCACAAATGGTAAGTCCGCGCGCTTCATTTGTACTTTTGTAATAACGAGAAATACGACTAAGAACTGAACCATCTCTGATGAAGATCTGAACCAGCTTTAGCGTTTGGAGGCCGTGGAAGTGGTGATCTTTCAAAAATTTTTATGTCACACGCAAGCTGTCAAAAGATGAACCAAATTGGTCACCTAGGTTTCTGTAGGTGTTTGCGGTGCAGTCCAAAGAGATAGATTTATTCATGTTTCTTTGTAATCACGAAGTATAATGCCGTGTTTCAACACCAAGGCTAAATGTAGGCCTAGTCCTATACTTATGAAATTAGCAAATGGCACGATTGTTTGATGATGGGCACTGGCCGGGTTCAATAATATACATAATTACGGGCAATTTCAATGTCATGGGGGAGCATCAAGCCATAGGACTATCAAATATATCTTTTAACACGATCTTTATGGTAATGCATGACTTTTTCTTGCTATTAAAATGGATGTTTTTAACGAACGGAATCGGTGTGAAGGGGTGTATCGCATACTCCCGTCTGAGTTGAGGCGTGTGCATCTCTGTATGATGGCAGTGGCCCGGAGCTGGGTGCACCCTGTAGTAACAAGGAGTAGAACGAGTGTTGGCTACAGAGAGAAGGGTAGCACTTGTAAAACTGTCTACGCAACTACATTAAAAGGAAGATTATTACCACAATGAGTGCTTTTATTGAAGATTCAACCATGATGAGTGTACCAAGAGTGGAACATCATTGCATAATGGCGTCCGAACAAGAAGAGGGGGGGGGGGGGGATTGAGGCTTAATGGCGCGCCGAACAAGAAGATGGATCCGGAGAAAGCAATAGTGAGAATATGAAGGAACCAGAACGTGGAGCTACAGGTGGGGGCTTTTGTTCCCATTGATATCGACGAGATGGCGCCAAGACAAGGGGAAGAGGACGGATGCGATCAGACAGCGATACGAGTTTGACGATGCAAACTGGCAGTCATCCCTCCGGACACCACAACAGGGATAGAAGAGGTGCACCACGGTCGGTGCTGACATGGCACATGCAATGGGTGGCATTGTCGCAACAGCAGCATGGATTATGCTGTGGAAAGGGGGGGGGATTGAGGCTTAATGGCACGTCGACAACGTGGTCAGGCATGATGGCGGAACTGCTACTGCGTGGATGCGGGTTCGATGATTTCATGGGATAGCGAACTATGTACCTGTATCATGGGTTCCGCTATTGACGTGCCAGGCTATATACCCGTACACGCGCATGTCGGGGAGCGGTTGGTGGGCGTACCTGCTAGAGTAAGCGGGACATCTCCCGCAAAAAAGTGTATTTGCATCGGGGAGGGGCAGAGGGATTGGGGCCGTTGTCTAGCCAACGATGTCAGAAAGAGCAATCGAATCACAGAGGAATTGGTGGCTAAAACAATTGGTGTCGGCTACCAACACCAACGACGGCACACCACTGACCCAGCTAGTATCGCTGCCGATAAAATTGTATGTGCTACACATGGCTTTCCCGTTACCTGAGAGCGACGACAAGCTAGTGAGCGCCACACAAATGATAGTGAAACCCCACCTTCCGATACTGTACCGGGAGGGACGGCGAGTCACGAGTGCCTAAGAAACGATACGAAATGACGACGGATCGGACTTGGACTGACTTTGAGAAAATATTAAAGTGAACAGGGATTGTGAACTTGCATACCAACAACGACGACTGGTAGCAACATAGCGTAAGGCAGTAACATGGATAACCGCATTTTATTGGACTGATCTGCCGATGAAGAGGGGGGGGGGGGAGATGAGGCTAAATGACGCGTCGACAGCTTGGTCATTAGCGCCAACCTCAGTCACAGTGCAGTGGTCCGGGTTGCCACTGCACCACACATTACAGAGATATTATTCAAACCCCTAATCTAAATCTTGTCATACAGCTGTGCCGATGAAGAGCATATCATAGTAGAAGAACAATATTTAACCAGCATATTACTCGAATTTTTTTTTATCTTTTCCCCTCACAGATAAACAGGGTGGTCCACAAAAAACTGACGACCCAAAATTTTTCTAAGTCAAATCCGGTTTTTAAAAAAAAGTAAAATAGGACCATGTTTCTGGAAAGATCATGCGATTCTGAATCGAATGATGTGGTCTCTAAATTACTTTTTTTCGGCCCCTATGTAAAAAAAAATCCCTAGTTAGCGCCCCTCGACACCAGGAGAGCACATATCAATTCTAACGAAACGGGAAAAGTACCTTTAAACCTTCACAACGCTCGACTCAGGTAACCATTATGTGACGGACTAAGTACAACACACAGAAATCATTGTGCACGCTCCCTCCCCCTCCTTCCCACCTCTGCGCACATTCTAGCTTTGAAGTGTCTGAAGCTTCGTGCTCGACTAGAGGATATCATTGTAATGTTGTGTTGTGTATAAAATGGTGATATCACCAGGAATAGACTCGCAACAACCCCCCCCCCCACTCCTGCTAAAATGTGTGTAATCTTCAAATTTGCAACCTTGCTAAATAAAATGGCTAAGTGAGGCCTTTAATCGCACCCTTTACGACTCCCAGGTTAATGTGACAGACGTTACAAAATCAGAAAATTATGGTAATATTTCAGGTCAACTTCACAGGTTTACACCCTACCCGTTCTTCAGTGGTCGTGCCATCCTTCGCCCTGTTAAGTGGAGTGTCGTTTCTGGCTGGACAGCTCCATGCTTAAACCTGCTTTACAGACCTGAAGCCTTGTGAGCAGCTGTGTGTGGGTTGTAGTACAAACAGTTCATTTGGTTTCGTAATTTTCATTTTACGTTCATTTTCGTAGCTTCCATTAGGCTTAATTAGGTTTCAAGTAACACCTTGGGCCAATTACAATCCTTAAGGTTTTGGGTATTTCCATATAGTCCCATTTTTACTACCTCGTTTCGCAACCATTTGCTTTGGTCGTAGTCACATCCATTACATTTCCTGTTCTTGGTTCCAAACGTAAACCACACACTGATTTACGTTTAATGTGGATTAAGTAAATCCAAATCATTCTTCCATTTCTAGCTTCTTAGTTCCATTTTTACTGACCTCGTATCACAACCATTTGCTTTGATGGTGGCCACATCCATTACTTTCCTTTTCTTGGTTCCAAACGTAAACCACACACCTGAGTTACGTTTAATGTGGTTTTAAGTAAATCAACATCATCCTCCCGTTTCTAGCTTCATTTACTAACATTAATTTTCGAATGCTATTCCATTGAGTTGTTAGTTTACTGAAAACCTAGTAATCCTACATTGTTTCCTTTTAATAAGCTTGTTTTTTAGTTTAGAATAAAGCGACAATGCTTTGTTAGGAACAAACTTGGTTGGGGAAGGAACATGACCCCTGAACTGTTCACCGCATGGAGCCAGTTTCAAGTAGTACTTACTACACTACAGTTATTTTATGTTATTATCCCACTTAAGAAAGGATAGAATAGGAAGACGGGATAGGGTGTAACTGTGTGAAGTTGGCATGAAGGATTGTCGTAATTTGCTAATTTTTCCACAATAACCTGGGAGTAGGAAAGGGTGTGAGTAGGGCACTTACCTAAACTGTATTTTTTTTTTTTTACCGAGGTTACAAATTTGAAGACTTTCATTATGCCGGGGGAAAGGGGGGGGGGGGTGGAGCAGGGAGAATATTCCTGGTGATATCCCTCTTCTTCACACAACACACGTTACAATGATATCGTTCTCTAGTCGATCACGATGCTTTAGACACTTTAAAGGCTGGAATGTCGGCAGGAGTTGGGGGAGGAGAGTGGGTGGGGGGGAGCGTACACACGATTTCTGCGTGTTGTACTTCGTCCGCCACGTAATGGTTACCTGAGTCGAACGTTATGAAGGTTTAGAGGTCATTTTCAACTATCCAAACTCTTCCCGTATCGTTGGAATTGATCTGTCCTCGTCTGGTTCTGAGGAGCGCTAACTAGGAATTTTTTTTACAAAGGGGCGGAAAAAAAAGTAATTTGGGGACCACAGCATTCGATTCAGAATCACACGATCTATCCAGAAAACATGGTCCTATTTTACTATTTTTTTAAACCGGATTTGACTTAGAAAAATTTTGGATCGTCAGTTTTTTGTGGACCACCCCGTATATAAATTTTAGCTTTAGGGGAGTTCGTGCTTCAGCTATACAGGGTATCTCAGAAGTCATGGTCATAAATCGACCAGGAGGTAGAACTGATCACATCTATCAAAAAAAAACTTATAATACAAGCGCCGGAAATTACTCGTTCCCAAGATAACGGGGCCTGTTCCCCAAGGTGACACAGGCATACTCAGCCAACTTTCAGGGGCAGCGCACCACATGCAAAAAAAATGAAACAACACGTGACGGTAAAGACACGCTTAGGAGCGAACCGTTTCTTACAAAGTTATTGCTCATCCGTCCTAGACGAGGCGCCCACACATTAGGGTTGTAGCCCCCCCCCCCCCCGGCTAAGTATTTGCTAGAAACAAAACGTCAAAAAAAAATAGTAAGTTGGAATCGCCTAGACGGTGGCTTTGACCGCTTCCCCAGAAGGAACCTTTCGTGCCTCATGCAGACTGAAAACGTTGTTGCACACTGCCATGACGAAACTAGGAGTTCATAACAAATGTTCGAAGTGGCCGGCCCCCCGTTTGCTTGAATGCATGACGCCGCTCTTCTACAGAGAGACGCACGAATCCTTGCACAGACCCCCTGATTCTGCCTAACCTGCTGAAATGCATCATGGACACATAGGCGCAATTCTGCCTCCGTGTCTACGCTGCGTGAATAAACAAGCCCTTTATGTAGCCCCAGATGCAGTAGTCCAATGGATTGAGATCAGGTGAACGGGGAGGCCATGGAATTGGGCCTCCTCGGCCAATCCATCTCTCCCCAAACTGTTCGTTTAGATACTGCCTCACAGCAAGCAGGAAGTGGGGTGGTGCCCCGTCGTGCTGGCACACCATCCTCTGCCGTGTCCCCAGTGGGAAGTCCTCGAGCAGACCAGGCAATTCATTCTGCAGGAAAGTAAGACATGCCGCCCCTGTAAGCCTGTTGGGTAGAATGATCGGCCCGATGAGGCGATCTTCTATAATACCACCCTACACATTGATTGAGAAACGATGATGCTGGTTTCGTGCTTGCAGGGTCGCGTTAGGATTTTCATATGCCCAGACATGAGTGTTGTGGAAGTTCACAATTCTAGCTCGGGTGAAGGCGGCTTCATCAGTAAATAACACTTGCTGAGGAAGAGAGGGTCTGCAGTACATCGTTGTTGAAGCCACTGGCAGAATACGACCCTTGCCGGATAGTCGTTCTCAGCTAGGGCTTGCACCCGCTGCAGATGATATGGGCGCAACAGTCCATCATGCAGGATCCTCCAGACAGCATTACGGTCTATGTTTTCTGCCAAAGCAATCCGCCTTGTGCTGATTCCCGGATCGTCATCCACCCTCCGTAACACCCGCTCTTCCAGTTCAGGGGTACGAACAGTTCTTGGCCTTCCTTCTCGTGGTGCTACCTCAAATGACCCGCGCTCACACAGACGTTGGTGAAGCCGAATAAACGTATGACGGTTCGGATAGCTCACAGCATACAGCCTGGCTACTTCTACAGAATTGCCGTCGGCCCGACCGTACATGTAATACATGTCAGCTAGCTCTTGGTTGGTGAAGTTAACTGCCATACTCTAGCAAAGAAATTAATCGGAAGTTTTACCCTTTTCCTCTAAACCAAAGAGATTAAGTGTAAGAAGACTTTTCTTTCCACAAGTAGAGAAAGAAATTAATGAGAAGTTTTACGTTTTTCTACCAAACCAAGTTTGACTTTTTTTTCATCATGGCTGTGTGCAGCAATGCTTTCAGTCTGCATGAGGCACGAAAGGTTCCTTCTGTGTTTGATTTTAGAGTTTGATTTGTCTTGATACCTCAAAGACAAAGCGAGTTATATTTTTAGTGAAACACTGCTAATTACCAAAAAAAAAAAATACAAGAATTTGCCCGTCCTAGGGAGTAGATGAGTAAGATAGAGGACCGTCTTTAAAGAGTTAATCTTATTCCTACGAATTGACATTTGCTTTTCTTGAGCTTTAAGCCACTTTCCTGCAAGGCCTCACATACTTGAAATAAAGTTTTATCATGATCCTTTCCTTTCCCAGCTGCCAGAATATTATCAACGAATGGATCAGCCCTAGGGATGTCCCTAAGAACATTATTCCATGCGTTTTTGGTATAGAAATATGTCTTTGCAAGTATTTTTTAGTCAATGGGGCCTTTGCCTCCTCGTCGAGCTCTTTGTGCACGAAAGCGTCAGAAAGGTCAAGAATTGAAAATATCCAACTGTGGATAACTGTTCCCGAGTAATCTCTGACAATACGAACGTCCCCATTCAGCTTGAACACAAGCACAACAGGAGTCACCAAAGCACAACAATCTATGGGGGGGTGGATTGAGGCTTAATGGCGCGTCGACAACTTGGTCATTAGCGCCAACCTCAGTCACAGTGCAGTGGTCCGGGTTGCCACTGCACCACACATTACAGAGAACACATTACACATTATACACATTACATATTACGCATTACACATTATAGATTGCATCACAATCTATGGGCTAAAGAATACCCTTGCTGGCCAGTTGGTCAATTTCTGCCTCAACGTTTCCCCTAACAGCTAGAAGTACCGCTCAGGCCTCATAGTACTTGGGTACTGCATCGGGTTTCAGCTTAATTTTAGCTTTGATAGCCTTACAATTTCCTAATAGAAACGAAATTAATATCTACTATTTATTCTTCAAATTGGTCTGAACCGTGTATGGGCTCGACATAAAATTGATTCATGTCCAGAGTGAATGCATGCATTCAGATATGTCCTAACAATGCTGGTTGTTCGCCAGGACCGACATCAGCATAAAAACTCAGTTTTGTCGTTTTAAGTGACCTTTATGATAGAGCGTCCAGTGGTCTACTGGCAAGACATAGCATCCCTCCAGAATGACGTTCGAAAAAGTGCTATAAAAACGTAATATAGAAAACTATGACATTTTAGTTCAAACATAACCGGAAGTGGCTGAATTTGTTGCGACTGCATAGTGAATATTCCAAGATGGCGAAGTCCGTGTGCACCCTCCATCACGTTTCTGTGGCTACAACCTTTTTCGACGTGCCAAACACAGAAAATTCGTGGAGTAAGTCGTTGTTCGGGGAAAATGTTAAGACTGCTAGATGATTTGGTAAATGTGTTAGAGTTCATAGTGACTGTAAGTGTGTTGTGGGACATAGAACGCAGATACAAAAGAGCCGTTTGTGAATGGAAAACGATACAACTATAGCAGACCAGCCTGATGAAAACGTGACTACCGATCGCAGCAGCCCGTCTTCACTACAGACCTACACTACAGAGCTAAAAACAGGTAACAACACAACAAACGGCAGCAAGAATTTGTATATGTCTTCATAACGGACCTACACTCCTATGCCAAAACAAGGTAATAATACAACAAATTGTGCTAATGTTAGTCCAGTTGTTGGACAATCCATGCCTATTAGACTGCTTGAACAAAATAACAATCTAGTTCTCGTTTCCTCTATGAACAATGATGACAATAATACGTATTATTGTCAAAAGTGACACCGATGACGGCCAAGTTGTGTTGAATGACAACCTGATAATTGTGCTAGCAGTAATACATCATATGTATCTGATTATGGCAAATATGGATTGGAGTGAGCGACATCAAATGCGCACCTACGCATGGTTTAAAGGACTGGTTGTATCGCTCTTAGTTGTTAATTGAGCCGACATCTTCCCATACCTGTTGGAAAAACTGGCAGAGGGGGAAATTAAAAATCTAGGGTATGATTCTGCTGAGGTCCCGGGTTCGTTTGTGGGGTCTTACGGCCACGAAAGAACGCAGGGGAGATTAAGTTTAGTAAAGAAAGTTAGGATAACTAATTCAGCACAGCTATGAAAATAAAACCCAATCCACATAGCAATTACCACACTCGACAAAACCTTAAGATTTCCGAAAGTTGCGGTTTATTATAAAATGTCGTTAAAGAGATATCTACAATCACTTGCGTGTTACATGAGTAAATGCGTCAAGCGATTCAGTATTAGTCGAAAAACAAGCGCTGAGGCACCCAGCTATTATTAACCAGTCAGTTAGACATCTCGTTACGGGACAAATTCGGGAAAAGCACTGGCGTCACGCATCGGAACAAGCTTAATTTCCACTAGAAAACCGTAAATGCAAGTCTAGTCTAGTGGCTTACGCCTTTACGTTAGAACTCTCGCAACGGGTTTATGAAATTGACGGGTTAGGCATCACGCAACGGACATATCGAACCAAAACCAAATCAAGGGTGATGCTACTCGCTACGGGTTAATGGCAATGAAGTGAACCAATTTCTCAAATTAGGCTTAGTATTTTCGAAGGAAACGTGGTTAACCAATAATCTGAGGAGGCTCGACACTTGAAAAAACGTAAACATAGCATGCAAGCATAGTTAATGAACGCCTTTCATTAGCAACCAATTTCAATGAAGTCAGCTATCGGGATTCCGATAGCTACAATAAAACCCGCGTCGAAAGTCCGACATTAGGCCACGCCAAAAACATTAGTGACACCAAAGCTAGTAAAGATGGCATCGGAAAAATCCCGCAAACGTGTTCGACCGCTAAATTACATTCAGCTGTTAACTAAACATAATACATAGCTCAGTTCGTAATTACCTTTTAGCACTGACGAGTTCAGGACATCAGCACGGCATAAAACAATGCGGAGCCTTTTTTTGCATTCAGTCGAACCAGCGTAAAAATATTAAAAGTTAAATTAATACATTCAAACGAAAGGACAAGTTAAAACCAAAGACTGACCGTGAAAAATCACGGCAGCCCCACCAGACGACTGGCCATGATAGACGCAGGAGATACACTGTTTACCCCACAGGCCAAGGGGTCGTAATTTACATAGTCAGCTGACCAACTCAGCTGAAGATTACAACCAATGCTGAAATAGGCTATAAACAATAACAAAGTTTAGATTCTTTATAATTTTAAGAGTTTGAGATTAGACAAAAGATAACTAAGTTTAAAGTATCGGTGAGTTTTAGTGATTTTAAGAATATTTTTTTTAATCTAACAAGGCAACGCGACATGATGACGAAAGTCTGTGTAGGCAACAAGAAGTTGAATGAGTGACATAATTACTATAGTGGGCAAAGCTAAGCTACGCGAATGACGAGAGAGTGAATGAATGATGTAGTTACGCGAGCACGCAAGACAAAATACAAGGCTTATTTAGGTAAGGAAAATATGGTCGGAAATACGAAGAGCAATCAAAGCTACCGGCGATCGAAAAGTGTGATATCGGGCCAGGAGCTATAAAAAGGTCCGATAGTCGTTTCCCACGGGCGAGATAAAGACGTTGCTAACTTCGCTCAGAAATTAGTCGCTCTCCCTCGAGGGTGGCAGAAACTCAACTTTACTCGCTATGTGCTTCCATTCATAGCTGGACGCCATGCAGGCAGTGTGTTTGCATTTGTTTCCATGGTTTTGCCAACCTTTGTTTTCCCACTGCGTCATCGATTGATTTATGAGAAGATCGTAGAAAAGCACTGCGCGCCAAGATTGACCTATTGAACAGGGGGGGGGGGGGGGGG
>JAHWFP010139638.1:104366-119007 GCA_023313725.1 Lithobius niger
ATGAACTCACTGAAAGCAAAACATCGAACTATCAGTAAACACCGGTCAAATGGGATTAAAACACTTTATGACGGGAGCGGCAGAGACAGACTTTTATGATAAACACCAGTGCCGTTCTGTGTTAAATAATTATTCCGATGCACTGAAAGAACAATAAAACACTGCAAACATCTGAGACATTTAGCAGAAAACAAGACCTTCAGGAAATAACCACATTAATATGAACATTGGTTATTTTTGTGTATTTCTATACTGTTTCACGATAATTATCAGTAACTTGCCAAGTTTAACAAAAATATCAGCACGATTAATTTATACATCATAATGTAAAAATAGAAGACCAAAAATATCTATGAATGTATTCGTATATTTGCAAGTCACAAGTGTATGTATCATTGAATCTCAACATTGATTTGTTTTCAGCATGATAGCACACAATTCTACGGAAATGGTTTTATATTTTATTTCTTAAATGACAAAAAGCAGCGTCTTTCCACAAACTTGGAAACGACCAACATTGAAGCACCTCAGCTCTCAGGCTTATCTCTCCATCTACTCAAGGGTCACAGAGGGGGAAAGTAAATTGTTGACCGCATTTTAGAAAGGGAAAGGGGGGGGGGGGAATGAGGCTTAATGGCGCGTCGACAGCTTGGGAAAAGAGCACAGAACAGTATACATAATGTATTTTTTAGTAAAATTGTCAAATTGTGACTTCCTATAAGAAAAAGTGTGCTGACCTCTGCGAAAAACGGAACCGGTACACGTCCCTGTACCCAATTCCCGTTTTGTCAACAAACTATGCCATTTCCCCCCCATTTATATTAAAACGTCCATTGTACTATTTACCTAGTTGCTGAAAAGCATTATATAAAATACCAAGTCCCACCCCCAGTCACGTGAGGACTTTCACCTTAATTCTTTAAGCAAAACCATATACAAAAATCACTTGCTCACCTTAACAGAATCAAGGCCCCTCTTGCTGATATGTTTACATGTAAGTCACAGGGCGGGGAATAAAATAATCAGCAGATCTTATTCTAAACCTTACCTTCAGGGCACTCCGTGGCCAAAGAGTAGAATCATTTTATAATCTGGCAGTTTCTTGTCAGTAGTCGTATATCGCCAGCTTCTTGAAAGCAAATTGGTTGTATTCCAACTCGTGGACAAGCCAGTCCACTAGGCTTTCTACTGCACGAGATCCCATCTTTTTTCTCAAATCCAAACAGTTCGAGCAGCTACTATTGTCTTTAAATTGAAGTAACCAAAAGTTTAAACTGTGAGCAGATGCTCCTAGACTTAAATTAATTCAAGATCGATTCTTTGAGCTACGGAAGGACATCCGCCCGGAATCACAGAGAGGGAAGTGAACGCCACAAAACTACTGTGTAACGGTAAGCAAAAGATCTTGCGTTGCACTAAGGTTTTACGTGAGCCATTGGAATAATCTTTTGAGTGATTAACTGTCAAGCCAGCGTATTTGAATTACGAAAAATCATTTTTGAGTAATTTTCACATGTTAAAAGGAATTAAGGTAAACTGTGACTAAGATACATGAAAATAATTCAGTGGTCATTGGTAAGGAACATTTGTCATAAGGTTTATTCTAGAGAATTGTGAATTGTAAGAGTAACCAACAGTAATCCAGATCAAGTTCAGTTCCTGTTAACAGTTCATCAGCACAAAAGAAAAAGAACTCAGGCTTAAACAATCAAAAGTTATTTATTTTTACAATCTCAATATCGTCAGCTGAAGTTACAAATGTCTATTTGTAACTTCAGCTGACGATGTTTAGATTGTAAAAATAAATAACTTTTGATTGTTTAAAACCCGAGTACTTATTCTTTTGTGCTGATCAACTGTTAACCCTTGTCCGTAAAACCCCCAGTGGAACCGAGGCATAGAGATTAGTAATTGAGGCAATTAAGTGATTGGGTTGGGTAATTAGCAGTAATACTTTTCTCTCTAGACTTAAACGGTTTTAGTACCGTCTTGGATCAACTTTGCGAGAGAGTGTGTTTTGCTGTGAGTCAACAAATAAAATTTCTTATTAAACGTCCTAAGGACAAATAATAGGTGGTGCTGCGAGCTTACAGTTTAGATCATAACATATGCTTCAGCTTAATTAATAGCAATGCAACAAATGGCAACAATTTTCACCAGGTAGGGCAACTTTGTATGTAGTATTTGTAAATATTTGGCTATTTTTCGATTATAGGTTAGAAGTTTAGTTTAGCCTAGTAAATAAAATAATTTGGTCATTGTTTTGGACCTAATTCCATGGTACGTAGAGAGATGTGACACTTGGCCTAGCATGATTCACACTCTAGGACAATAAGTCACTATCACACACCCCTTAGGATGGGACGACTGGCTTCACAGCAAAACGTCTAGCATGTATCAACACGCAAACGGCAGGTGCGTGGCGCTCTTTCATTCTGCGTGCCTCACGTTGCTATAAAAGTAACTGACAAAGGCAGATCCTAATCAGATCGCCGTGCACAGCCTTGCGTATGGTTGTCGTGACCTTAAGCTAGAGAATCATACCAAAAATCAATGTAAATATTGATGGCTCAGTCTTGAGTTGCCATGGTCGAGGGGCCTTTAGCGGCAAACAGAGTTGAGTCTGGTACGCTTTCCTCTGCCATAGGAAGCAAGTGGAGGGATAAACATCTTAGACATTAACCGATATTTTGTGTTGAGTCTATCATTTCCTACACGTTACCATTACGTAGCAGATGCATCTGTGATCCGGTTGGAGGGTTGCGAGGAGCACTATGGTAGCTTTTGAAATTTTTATGAAAAAATAAGAATAATAACGAAGGAAGGTAAAACATTATGAGGGGGGGGGGGGAGATGAGGCTTAATGGCGCGTCGACAGCTTGGTAAAACATTATGGTGCTTGTGTACGTGAGGTTTTGTAAGATTCCTTGGGGATTGTGTATCTACTAGTCTTCAGGTCTGTTTTGGGCAGTGCTTCTGTAAAAAAAAAAAAGATATAAAACCCTGAGGTTTAGGGGGGGGGGGGAGATTGAGGCTTAATGGCGCGCAGACAGCTTTGAGCTTTTACGGGGCAGTTAGGAATTGGGAGTTGGAAGCTCATTGTGTGATTGCTAATTCAAACGATGTTGCAACTGCCACCCCGACAGTGCTGCCATCAACCGTCGTTGCGGTTAAGTATTCACCATTTGCAGATGCTGGGCAACTCTGTTCGCAGGCGTCCGTGGTCATGTTTCCGTACATATAATCAAAGGGTGAAATACATACTTTAAAGGATACTTAAACCGATGTCCATTGCCGTTTTAAAAGGAAAATGTGAGTATGTGTAACGTTCTTAATGGGTCTTTTGTGACTGTCCCAGAACAAACGGGCACGACCGGACCGGAGTTCTTGGGACAGAGCTTGATAGTCGCTGTGGTAACGAAATTTTTTAATAAATGCGACATACAATGCCGAATCACTCAAGCAGAAAAACGCAAATAGTGATGTAGGCTCAAGCTCAAAAATATCCTTCTAACCGAGAAAAGGTCATAAAGAAGGAGAAATATGTCACAAAAAAATTGTGGAAAGCACATTGACCCTCTTTCTAGGCTGATAGGACAGAGAAATCGGCTAAAGAAAGAATTAAACTCGTTGGCAAAAAGCAATGATATGGAAAAGCCTTCGAGTAAAAACAACAGGTTTGGAGTCGACGAATTAAAATTAGGTTTGGGCGTGAAGGAAGAAGAAATCTTTTGGGCCTAGATTTGTACTGCTCAGTGTACTGTTGGGCTGGAGATCATGCAATTGAAGGAAATATGTATTCTGGTTTAGTCGCCAGTGTTAGGTAGGTCAACCATGTATGTCGCTATTGTTAACAATTACTGTAAGTTCAGGGAAGGAACTATGGGAAGTTTAGAGTGACAGAGCTTGCCAGTCCTCGATTTGCCTGTTGGCCTTGGGCAGTGCTTACCTCCTGGCGCCGTTACACAATGGGCCTTGGTTCGTTGGGACATGGGACCCTCATATTATCATCCCCATCGTCCTGGCGTTTATCAACTTGACCCCTTAGGCTTGTCTTGCGTCTGATGTCCTTGTGCCCTCGGGTTCATTTAGTGCTGGCACTCCCCGCAGCACTGGGCCCCTGGGGGCGATCAGTGGAATATTGTGGCCTCTTTCTTTATATAAGAATTTGCTATGCAATATAATGCTGTGTTAAATATTGTATATAAAATTGTGTGAAAGGCTTTCCACGCATGCGTGAACCTAAATTCTCGTGCTAGGCTTTCCTTTGGTTCTTTGCTCTCTTCTCTACTTTTGTTCGACCAATGCGGACCGATTTAGGGTCTGCTCTTCTGGGCTTATGCAGGTCGAGCCTATTCCAAATTAGGACTACTATTCTGAAGGAAAATCTAAAAGGTTTTTAGGCGAACGTTCGATAACATCCACCACCGAAATGCTGTAAGTCGTGGCAAGCCTTCTTACTTCCTTCATCCAACCATGTCATAAAAATAAACTCCAGCTGCAACTGATTTCCAGCCTGGACGTATTTATTTCCATTTTAACCAAATTTAACCAGAAGTGCGACGCCATTCGACCATAAATCATAAATCACAAATCCAACTCCTAGTCGCACTAAGTTAGGTCAGGTAGGCTACTTGGTGTTCGGTTTGCTGCCTTGAATCTTTAGTAGACCAGAAATGCTACCAAGGTCTGACTACTAGAGGTTTGTTGTCCTAATTGTTGTTTCGGGGTTAAGACTCAAGGTCTTGGCGGCCTGTGGTTTCAGAGTGAGGAGAAATTGTTATTGTAATTGAGCTAGTAATAAGTTTAGGCGAATGATAAAGCAATGTATACCTTTTTGATGTTTTGCTTGTTGTCAACGAGCTTCCCAGAGGTAAGTTCCTGGAAGGGGAGAAGCTTGTCATCATAGTTATGTTCAGCCTCACTAGATGGCCCCACCACCTTGTGTCATTCCTTTTTAGCACTAATGATTGCGCTAACTGACCGACAGCCTCACTTTCGCGGTTAGTTGTCATTGAGGATCAGAGTCGAGCAGATGTAACAAGTTCTTGTCGTACCAGAATAAACCCCGTCAGTTAAGATGGAAGTGTATTTTTATTTCCGGCAGGAGGAGAGAAATCTCTTGTCAATTTAATTTTAATTTCAAAATTTGGACAAAGAAAAGAAGAGAAATTAACTGAATATTAATTGTAAAAAGTCGCACCTAAAACCATTCATTGTGTTTACAAGCCTTATAAGTTTTCATTTTGAAACTCAGCAACTTGACACACAGGAAAATGGCGGGAGAAATTTAAGCCGAGACTCCTAAACACAATGGCTTCCTTCATCGAAGAGCTGAACACAAATCGTCGCAATGGGCTTACAGTATGCACCGTAAACGCAACAGGAACTCAGGTTGGTAAAGTGGTACGACTCCACATCAATCTGGGTGCTATTTATGTAATGCGTCGTCTGTTCTTTGTATCCCACGGAGCATTGGACATTTTTATA
The DNA here is from genome assembly GCA_023313725.1 of Lithobius niger. Classification (NCBI taxonomy): domain Eukaryota; kingdom Metazoa; phylum Arthropoda; class Chilopoda; order Lithobiomorpha; family Lithobiidae; genus Lithobius; species Lithobius niger. The sequence goes on from JAHWFP010139638.1 coordinate 109,857, forward strand.
GTTGGGAAGCAGTTGGGTAGACCTGAGCAGATGCATGCGTAAATCTAAGCTGTGTATAACAGAAGGGGGGGGGGGGATTGAGGCTTAATGGCGCGTCGACAGCTTGGTCATTAGCGCCAACCTCAGTCACAGTGCAGTGGTACGGGTTGCCACTGCACCACACATGACAGAGATATTATTCAAACCCCTAATCTAAATCTTGTCATGCATCTGTACCTCCTGCAATGAAAAACACCGGACAGGAGGACAGACTTATCGCCCAATTGACGCGCAATGTCATGCGGAAGACAGAAACGACGACGAACACCATCAAGATGGCGACAATCAACAAGGAAGTGCCGGACCGTAAGTGGCCGTCGGCACCAATAACATTCAGGAGGGTCAACCACCCGCAAAAGGAAACAGTGAGTAAGTCGAGTGTAACAGAATGGACAACAGAGTACAATGTGTATGTGTTTCCTGCAAAAATGAAAGTTGATAAAATGCTGAAGTGAATGTATATCAATTGGATACCAAATTTTGGACTATACCTACGAGTTCTCCAATTTCCTGGAAATGTGAGTGCACGTAAATTTATAATTTATTAGGGGTTTTATTGTCCGTTGGTTTGGTGTGGCTTCGATAGGTTAACAAGGTAAAAGAAATATAACAAATAACCTGTTAACTGAAATTTATAGTGTTGAAGGGAAGATAGCGAATTTAGGCTAGGTCCCTATGTGGAACCGCTTGTTACTTGTAATGTACGAAAATTATTTTAAGGAACCACTCTTTTTTTTTTTTTTTTTATTAGATCTAACTACGTGTCGCATGCACATTTTCACTCTGAACATACCCTACAAAGTGCCACATCATGCAAACCATTAATACATTGTTTTGCTTACACCTTAAAAGACCCACATTGATTCAGTTTCCGTACTAACTTTGCAATTAATTTTAAAAGTATAACAAAGACTACAAAAGTTATTTGATCCTTAATTAAATTTTTTTCTCAGAAACTCGATACTGATCAAACTAATGCCTTCTAGTAGTTCAGCCAACATAATACTCTGAAGGTAGTTATTAATGAGACCTAATTACCATCGATGAAGACATATTCTGATGGGGCCAAGGTTAGGCTTCAGATTGGGCCTGAACCTTTGCACCATCCGGCTTACTTCAGACCAAACGGGCCCTCAATAAAGCCTGGTCCTCTACGTAATGAGTACCTCGCATACTTGTACGTTGCACCACTGGAATGATTTACTGAACTACAATTTTATTGTGATGCTTAAAGAAAAACAGTAAATAGAGAAATACATACAAATTGTTGGTTTTTGTCACGCTCTTGCATGAGCGTTGCTTGTGTATTGGTCTGTGTTCTTTATGGTTGACGAGATTTGTATAACAGTCTCGCCACTTTGCTTTAGTTAATTTGTTTTCTTTGGTGTTTAGTCTTGTTTCTCTCTCGGTCCCTTCCACTCTTTTTTTTTTAGGCGTGCGTGTCATTGCTCCTCTCTCTACCCTGTGTGCCTTGCGAGGTAGCTACCATTTGTCATCCACGGAACCGGACTACGGTATTGTCATGCCGCTTAAGTGTTTTTCAAGTAAATTGGCTGCCCCAACTTGGCCATAGGGGACGACGCCCTTTACTGTGGAAAGCCATGACGTAACCCTGAAACATTTTCGTCGAATACATGGCTGCCGCTTGGGAACCGGATTTTGCAGCTTCTCTCAGAGTACTATGTAGTGCTATGGTTATTCTGGGTAGCGTGCTGCTATATTTGTATTATATACACAACCCCCCCCCCCCAAACACACACACTATGCAGTATTTTAGCGATGTCTCCATTGGCCTGCTCATTCGATTGCCAAGTGCCTTACTTGCCGTGTAAGGTTGGATATTTTACACTCGCTTGTTCGCACGGATATTGTTGGATAGCCTTGCCTTGTGTCGTGGTGGTGTCGTCTTTTTACTTTAATTATTGAACACGCTTCAGTCGTCGGATTTATTTTGGCATTCAACGATAGTGTGTCGGTGTTTAATCATTGGCTTCGACTAGTTTTGTGCGACCGCTGTTTTATTCTGCGAAACATTTTCTTCAGAAAGTTTTCTTCTGAAATCTTGGATTTTATTCTGTCCCGTACTGTTCTCTATCCATTCCAAGGCATTATGCCATATCAGAAGTCAACCAATGGATTGATGCGCATTGGCACAGCACGCACATTTGGCAGCACTTCACTTGTGGCACCTACGCAACAGTGCACCGCGGCCTAAGCCTAGTGCTCCGTCGGCGGTTAACGGGAATAGAAGAGTAACTTTTCAGACGAGCAGTTCATACCATCCTGCCACTCCCTACCTGAGGGATTTGCGCTCCGTAAATACCCGCCCTGTGTTCCGACGCCAGAGAGCAAGAACCACAGCTTCTACGTCGTGCCAAAGCCCTGCTTCCACGATTGTGCAAACGGTTTCGTCAGTTCCTGCCGCGCATCGAAATTATGCGGGAAAAAATGTTCTCAAGCAATCTGGCCAGTCACACGGTCGTACTCGCCTTCCGCCCCCGCCTCAGTTTTTATGCAATGACTGTCTTCTGCGCTTGTGGGTTGCATTGCCTTGGCTGATTGATATAATGCGACGTCTGTTCGAGCCAATGACCGCAATTATTAATGACTATCGCTTTTTAGCCAGGTCTTGCCATCCGACTTGCGCGGAACTAACGCATCAACTGCCTTCGCATCCGCCACAGCGACACACCCATTGCCTTCTGTTGCTGCCCTTGCCGGCGTACACAGTGCGCCTGGACAAGATCTGCGACGGGTAGCTGTGGACCCTTCCGGTGACGGGCTGGCAGGACTGTCGTGTGAAGAACCAGCCGACTTAATGCACCCTCTTGGTCAATTGATGGAACCCTATATGCCTGTTGTTGAGGATGTCACCGACTGCAGCGCTGACGATTTTTTCGTACCTGCGATAAGTGCCCGGCTTGCAGATGAAAGCTCCGATTCCGCCGACTCGACTTTTTGGACTATGACGGTTTCGCCGGTGGGCCTATTCCAGTCGCGCCGGATTTAATCGATTTGGCTTCGAGTGATGAGGATTGTGCACCGTTGCCGCCTCTTTGCCCCTCGCGAGCGAGCATCCTTGGCGGTGGCGGCGGTTGCTTCGCCGGATGCGGACAACCCTTCACCCGCAACCGGCCTTGGCTTCTTACGGGCAGCAGTGGATCAGCTTCGTTTGGATTTGTCACCCAGCGGGATGGTCATGGACGCCGAGGATTAATGGATTTATATGAAGTTGCGTCATTAGCTGGATTACTGTCCTCATTCAGGTCGTATACTGCCTTTCTTTAAACTTCGGAATTTTTTTTTTGTTTTGTTTCGCTGCTTTTGCGTACATGTTGGTAATTTCTTTGGCACCCTAGGTGCTCCCCATTTGTCATCCGTCCCGATTAATATGGCATAGGTACAGAAATATTGTTTGTTTTCATTTATTACATTGTTATCTATTTTTGTATATCTAACCTCCTGCGGAGTCGGAAGAGGCTCCCGGCCATAAAGTGCCAGCAATAATTTTTTGCTAGCCAGTTTGTCGCAATTATCCAGCGGGTGCCCTTTTTACGGCCTTGGTATTCGGGTGGTGAACTTCGTTTTTTTTTATGGGTTAGCTTGTTAGTTTTTTTTTTTTGGGGGGGGGGGGGGGTGGGGTTTTCTTTTAGGTTTTAAGGCATTATTTTTGGACTGCTTTCGGCCTTTAGCTTTGTAGTTTATTTGGTTTTGGTTATTTTAGGCCCTCCAAATTTGCGTTTAATTTTTTTTTTTTACCCTCAAAGTGGTTAGGCAAAATTGTAGGTGGGGGTATGTGACACGATAGGCCTATTTCGGCCCATATTAGGCCATTGTCACTATTTGGCAGTCCTTGAGACCAGACTCGGGTAGTCTAAATTACACACGAGTTGCATCAGCTTCTTGCAGCAAACGTCTACAGTCATCATGACTGTATCTATTATTGCTAGTTATTAGTCAGCGACGTGTAATGTTGCGTGCCTTTTGTGAAAGAGGCCCGCCCGTGAGTAAATGTGATGTAACACGTTGATGCACGGGCGGCCCTCGCCCATAAAAGGCGACGTGTTGAATTGTTTGGGGTCACTCCCTGTGAATTGGATACTGACAGAGACAGAGATGGTCAGCCACATTCAATGAATGAATGAATGCGGACTGACGGCGTTAGACTAGAATCAGACACCGAGAGTCATTAAGGATAGAGAGATGGTGAAGATTAGTGAAGTGTGAGGTACAAAGGATTACGCTAGTTAGACCTGCAAATGCGGATGTGCGTTTGAAAACTATTAGCAGGAAGTGAAAGCGAGACTAGGCTTTATCAAGTGTTACCAAGTTATTAGTGCGTACGTGTGTTGCGAGTTATAGAATAACGTCTACTACCCCTAGAACTGTCAGCTTGGGGCAAACTCGGGCTAGCACCTTTATTTGTGAAACAAATCTGTCTAGACCTGAGTTATTTTCCAGAACATTACAAGACTTACCCCGGATCAGTAGTTTGAATTTCTGGGTGCAGCATTCCGCACGGTTCTCTGTAAGACCATCGGACGCGAGAATTCTTCAGGTGACCAAGGCGGCGAGTTCACTTCTCGAAATGAGGGCGATGTCGGCAAGGGAGTTAGCAAAAGTGATAGGTCCTGTGTGCGACATTCGTGCCCCAAGGTGCGTGGAGAATGGAGCATCCGAAAGTCCTGGGAAGATCAAATATCCCTGGACAGGGTACTGATCGAAGCGATAGCGTGGTGGACACTCCCCTCTAACCTGGAACAAGGGGTGCCAGTCCACATTACGGCGTCGGACTGTGGCCTCTGATCACGGACGTGTCCTCCATGGGGTGGGGCCTGACCATGGGGGAAGAACAGTCGGCCGGGAAGTGGTTACTGGAGGAAAGGAACCTTCACATCAATATCCTAGAACTCCGGGCAGTAGGATTGGTGTCACACTGGGCACGCAAACTGAAGAAGTCAACGGTAACGGTGTTATCGGACAACACTTCGGCAGTGTCCTACCTGAAACGAGGGGGGGGGGGCGCGCACTCTAATTCATTGTACAGTGTGGAATTTATTGTTGTGTGTGGAATTCGAGAGCACACTTGTTCCGAGGCACATCGCAGGGAAATTCAATGTGCTGGCAGACGAGTTGTCGAGAGGAGAGAAAACCCCGGAGGTGTGCAAAAAGCATATTTACGCTATGGTGCACACTGACGCTGGATCTATTTGCGACCAGGGTAAACACCCAGCTACCCCTATTTGTATATTCATATCCCCCGTACCTGGACGAGGCGGCGGTGGTGACGGACAGTCACAGTCTGGATTGGGACCTGTTCGGCTATGCATTCCCTCCCCCCCCCATTCAAAGTGCTCCAGCAAGTGCTCAACAAGGTGAGGACATCAATGGGAAACCACGTACTGATTGTCGCGTATTGGGAAGCTGCCCCATGGTTTGTAGACCTCTGGACACTCAAAACCACAGCACCAGCGACTTTACTGACGTACGTGGACATCCTGTCTTAGCACCAGGGCAAGACCCTGCATCCAAACCCAAGGATCCTACACCTTCACGCCTGGAGGTTGTGAAGAGGGAACTGATGACGAGTGGCTCTTCACAAGGTGTGTCGGATGTAGTGGTGGAGTGCCATCGAGACTCGTCGAAACAAATCTATGAAGGAAAGTGGAGGGGATGGTCGGAGTGGTGCAGCATTCATAAGGTGAACCCCTTGCACCCGTCACCTCAGGAACTTGGCGAGTTTCTGAACTCGCTGTTCGATAGTGGACTCACCCCCAAGCACTATCAAGGGGTATAGAGAGGCAATTAACTCTGTGCTTTTGGTATCGGGAGCACATTTGTGGCTAACAGTCCAGTGGTGTCATGGATTATACAATCCTTCAGTGTTCTGTGACCCAAAGTGGAGGGGGGGGGGGAGATTGAGGCTTAATGGCGCATCGACAACTTGGTGACCCAAAGTGAGGAGATTGTGTCAGCAGTGGGATCTACCTAGCGTTCTGCAGTACCTGGTAGGAACACCATTTAAATCCCTGAACAGTGCGTCTTATGAACATCTTACGATGAAGACAGTGTTCCTTCTGGCAGTAGCCACGGCATCGCGACAGGGAGAACTGGCGGCGTTGGTAAGAGGTACCAATTTTCTCAGAGCAACGAGCGACTGGTCATAAATGTCGTTTCTGCCTCACCTGAAGTTCCGCGCAATAACACTCCGGGTGGACGAAAATCCATTACCTATCATACTAACTGCTCTGGCCCCAACTTTGGAACCAGGATGCCCCGATAGATTACACTGCCCGGTCAGAGCACTTGCATTCTACCTCAGCAAAACGAAAGACTTCGTCGAGAAAAAAGCGGACAGGCCGGTCAAACGGGAGACCAACCTTTGGGTCCCACTCTTTGTCAAACTCACGGCGAATGGGGAGGGACTAACCCGAGAACCTGTGACCCTAGGGATTATTGGCAAGTGGATCTGCCGGACCATTCAAGGGGCTCATCACACCGGAACCAGTGAGGCCACAGGACAGGCACCATTAATGCTCACGAGGTGAGAGCTATGGGCGTGTTCCTGGGCATTGGCAGCGGGAACTACCATTTCTGATGTATTCTCCCCTCGACTGGGACAGCTGGCCATGGAAGAACTCGGACGATGCATTTTCCTGTGATGCTGGCGCATCCAGATAAGCAGGTATACACCTCAGTGCCAGCATCCGGTGCTCTCTGCCTCTAACTCCTTGCAAGGAGGGTGCACTGCATACTCCTGGAATATGCAACTATGCACTGCAACTCTATCTGCGCTGCTGCGTATCGCAGATCTGCAATTGTTAAGCGGTATTTTCAGTTCCATAACGTTGGGATTTTTGCCTGGGCATTTAAAGTCTATTTCGCCCCCTTCTTGAATACGCAACCCCCGTCTAGTCTCCTTATTTGGTGCGTGATATTGACATTATTGAAAAGGTACAGAGGCGTTTTACTAAGAACCTTCGCGTCCTTAGGAGTGTCCCTTACTCTGTGCGCTTGGAAAGACTGGGCCTCGAACTTCTTGAGTTATGCAAGATTAAATTCGACTTTATCTTTACGTACAAAATCATTAATCATTTAACAGGAGTTGAGCTACCCTTTTTTGACTTGGCCCTGTCGATTGGTCGGACATGTGGACATTCTTTTAAGCTTGCTGTCTCTGCTTGTAAGCTAGACTGTCGTTGGTTTTTTTTTTCTCCGTGCGTGTAGTTATGGTTTTGAATTCCCTTGATGCATGCTCCGTCATTGTCTTCCATCATTTGTTGAATTCCGAACCTCTTGTTAAATTGTGGCCAGTCGGCTAGACTGAGGCCAAGACGAAATAGAACAAGAACAATAACAATGGATCGAAAATAGCGGTACTGGTTACGGAAATTGCACACCTGATTAGCAGTTTTTTTTCTTCCACCGAGTTAATAAAATATTGACTAAGTCATGATGGCATGCAACTTTCAAAAGAAAATAATAACTTTTAACGGGTAACATATGACTTTGAATTAGTATTGTTCGAGTTACAACTCTGTTGTGGCCTTACTACACATAATTCAATACTTTGTAACTATTAGTTCAAAATTTCCTAGATACATTGCCCACATTCTTAAAGTTTTAAATAATTTATGTTTTTAATTTCTATTTGAAATTATTGTCATTAATTCAGTAGTGCAGGTGTAACACAATTTCGATACCTTATGCATGCATCATTTAGTGTTCATATGCTGCTCATGCAGATTCATACTCATTGTCTCCTTACTTACATGGATAGGTGCGTGGACAATCTTTGCAAGTTACAAATGAGGAGCATGCGTGCAAAACCAGATAAACGCCAAATTCTTTGAAAATGAGTTAAGCAGCATTTCGGCACCAGATGGCAGTATTGCCATGGGGTAATAGTTCGTTGTGGTCAAAATCACCCATTGATCTTGTGTTTGGTGCAGAATAAGATAAGTACACGCCTCTGTTGCTGCCAAATCCAGATAACCGACTAGCTGCTCTGCTGCTGTCGCGTGACTGATTAAACTTGGCGTCCTCCACAAGCGTGTTTTTAAGGACATGTAATTTTCGTGATTATGCGAATTTACTAACTTCGCAACTTGGTCGGCTATAACATAATTTGTCATGTGTCAGGTATGGAATTGTGAGCTGATGCCTAAAATATTCGGCATTATTTTGCATAATTGACCAAACCCTGCAAAATCATACAATTTTTTAAGCTTCCGCGTAAAATAACCCGAATTATTAATTTAAATTACGTACACAACTTCAAAAATATGTATATTTGAGAAAAACTGACGATCAGCAAATTGGCCAAATATGCTAAAAAAAAAACTTCTCATAGTACCAATACCGGTTATTGATTTGTTTTTCAGGACTTTGCCTAACCATGCGTTTCTTTTTCCTTGGGTGCTTTAGTGCTGCACCAAAAAATGTTGGTGGTAAAAATAAACGGCACATGTTACAGCTCCCTCGAATGTTAGAAAACTCTATGAGAAAAGAAATTGATAACGCGAGCACCCACAGTAGGGGGGGGGGGGAGATGAGGCTTAATGGCGCGTCGACAGCCAAGTAGGCAAGTGATTATTCACGTCCCCATCTTGTCTCCGCAAGCCATAAGCGTTTAGTCAGAACTTCTGTAGATTACCCACATTTTGTGCCTTAAAACGACTATTTATACCAATTTTCCGTCAAAATGAAATGGTACCCCATCGTCGTCGTGTTCCAAGCCTAAATCCATCCCATGTTGGCAATAAAACTACCAGAGATCGTCTTAAAGAAATTCTTTCTTACATCAGTGGTATGCCTAATATGCTTTACGTCAGTGATGTTTTGCTGTGCCTGAAAAAATTTCGGAGGATATATCATTGGAAATCGACCATACACATCCACTTGTCAAGACTTGCTCATCAGGGACATGCACACAGGGCGGGCAGGGGGGGGATTGAGGCTTAATGGCGCGTCGACAACTTGGTCATTAGCGCCAACCTCAGTCACAGCGCAGTGGTCCGGGTTGCCACTGCACCACACATTACAGAGGTGTTATCCAAACCCCTAATCTAAATCTTGTTATACATCTGTACCTCCTGCAAAAATTGAAAAA
>JAHWFP010139639.1:20026-39321 GCA_023313725.1 Lithobius niger
CGTATGAATTGGAAATAAACGTCTTTAGTGTTTCTGTTAAAAAGGGGAGAAAATACTTATGTTAAGCCCTGGCATACACTACGTTTAAAGGCCTGGAAATGAAACTGATGTAGTAAAATCGTGTATTTAAGTTTTAACGAGATTACACAATAATAATCGTTTGGCTTCGCAGCGCTTGCACTTATGTAAACAACGCAAACAGGACAGAAGTTATATGATGACGAATTAACAACTTTATTAGGAAATCAATTAATAAAGAACATAATGCAATGCAGGAATGCGTTGATCAAACAAGTCGCTGAAACAACCAGCATTTTATGGCTAAAACACCGGCTAGTTCCGTACTCAAAATTCCGGTTGGTGGTGTTCGTCTGTTGTACTGGTACCGAAGCGGTGTTTGGTGTATAACAACTGCCGATAAACCCGTAGGTCTACAGCTTGAACTGACTTGTCCTCGTAAACTAAACTAGGAAACAGGCTTTGGGTCTATTGTAGGCGGAGCGAACAGAGCTTCATTTCAAACTTATATTTAGTTTTTATTTTAATGACGATACCACATTTGTTAATAATTCTTAAAAATCTGAGTGCAATACTTAATGTGCTTTGTTGGGCTGTTTGCCTTTTGGTGTAACATACTGCTGTTCTTTGCTGGCGTTTTTCTTATTTTAACCCTTTTTTTTAAATGTAGGCCTATGTTAGGTGTCAAATTTACGTTAACAAGCTTTCGTTTGCTCCAGCATTTAGTTTTTGTTTAGTTATTTGTAACCTCCTTTTCGCAGCCAACACTGACGACGTAGGCGGCAGGCCATCGCCGCGAGTAAAAATAAAACAGCACGTAATAAGGCGTTTAACTGCAAGCCAAGCAATCATCAGTACGATAGTTTTTAACAATAGTCAGAAGATTATAAAGGTTCACAATACTGCTTTGGTATAAGATTTGACGCTGCCACCAACGAAACTGTTGAGCTGGCACACCTTTATCACTCAATGCAAGATAATATATTATTTCCTAACTCTATGACTGCAACAGCAATCTCTATTATATAATCTGAAAGAAATAACCATCACAATTTAGGTTTAAAATGTGTTAGCTTTTAGGCCTAATTTTTATCTCCTATTTCCTTTCGTTAGCAGCAGCTTACAGCAGCGGTTCGAGATTAAGCCTATTCCTTTATGCAATGCAACACGGTTTGGTTTCGAGTCGTCACGTTACCGTGGCTACCAGGAATTAAATGAGAGGCGGGCATATCAAAGATGGATCGTCCTACCAATTATCGTTCTTTTTTGGGGCATATTATTGTTTCGTGTTTCGTGCTTTCGTGTTTCGTCTGAAATGTCAATATCGTTTTATAATACTGCTTGGCCTTGACACGACGATTTCAGGTTTCATATTCGGGATTCCCAACGCTAGTGTTTTCGCTACTTTCGTTGCCATGTTGAATTGAATAATCTCCAAAGCATTCTTTTTTTTGAATGAAACTTACGTGTGTCATTAATGGAATTCTTTTGTTTTTATGGTTGCGTTTGTTACTGTAGTGGTTAAATGCAAGCATCAAATGTTATTATTTCGTTGAGTTACGTCGAAAAAGATTATTAGCTAGAAAGAAGCAACCAAATATAATTTGCCGTGTTTTTTAAAGTTCTCTTGACTACCCTTAGCATGGTGTATGCTTCGTCGGAATTCCTTAACGATTCACGACTCCAAATTTACAATGGTGAGTGTTAGAAGTAAATTCGAAAATTTTAAAATTTCTACAGTAATAATTGTTCGATTTACGGCAAATTTTGGCTCAGCAATACTAATTAGCGTATGAAACGTTGTACCAAATTTCATTCCAGTCGGATCTTTCGTTTGGGCTCCACCGAGACTAAAAATGTGCAACCAACAGACCAACATTTTGCAATTTGGTGTACGTTATAGGCTACGCTTCGCTCGCTCGCTTCGTTAATAATGAACAACCGTAAGCATCTAGAAATAGCTGGCGCAGACGTTAAGACCAAAGTAGAACAATTGAGACGGTTCACGCTATGACGGGTCGTGCATAGAAGCCGTACTTTCTCGTTACCATGGTTACAATTTTAAGCTAGCGCTGGCCGTTCGGCGTCTACTGCTCATTTTCAGTTATATTGTCGATTGGAATTCGGTAGCTGAATACACACGAACACACTTTCTTTGTTTGCCAAACATATTAACCTGATAATTTAGCATTAGATTGTCCTCAATTAATGTCTCCTTGCAGGTTTTTAAGTTGCTTGTACCCGCCTGCTTGCATGACCCACTGCGCATGCGCAGCCCTCTCTATGTAAGCGAGAACGTGGTTGGTCTCAGCATTCATTTTCCTGCACAGGTTCCTACGTCACCTCGTCTCCCGTCTTTTGCACTGGAATTGGGGTTTCTCCTTCAGACCATCTCCTTTCGACCATCTTCCTTTTCAACCATCTCCTTACGATGGAAGCCGCCCTTTCGCACATCACCCAGACCACGGACGCGGCGCTCTCCTGCTACTCCTCTGATCGTCCGCGACGACCGCTACACGCCTGGCCTGGCCGAGACGTGCATGTCGTCAACAACGTAGTTTACTCCCCAAAGCACGCCGCCATCTCCGACGACGACGACGACGACGTAGTTGTCTCTCTGCATCCAGACGTCTACGTTCCATGCCTCTCCCAGACCTCGAAAAAAGATTTACGTCAAGCCAAATTGCTCGGACGTGACTGCTTCTCCGATCGTCCGCGACGACGGCATTGACTCCCCGTTACAAGATGGCCAACGCACGCCGCCGTCTCCGGACGTCATGGCGGCAAGCCAATTCGCTTTTCCGGGACGTCAAAAGGAAACTCCGTTAGGCCACATCCCCTCATCTTGGCCTTTCGACCACCAACTCTCAGTTCAATCTTCGCCCATGTATTTGGACTTTTGTTTTCGCTCATCAACATTACGATGGCTTCTGCAAATGACGATGCTGTGCCCATGTCGCCAACGACGTAGTTGTCTCTCTGCTTCCAGACGTCGTGTAACGTTCTATGCCTCTTCCCGCCCTCCCGGCCTTGGAAGAAGATTTACGGCAAGCCAAATCGCTCTATCACAGCCGTGTTTATCTGCATCACTGCCGCCCGCCTACGACGACCACTGGGCGGCCGGCTTAGACTGGGTCGCCTATGTCGCCAACGAAGAAGATGACTCTCCGCCTCAAGACGGCCAAGCCACCCCACTCCCCCCCCGCCCCCCGCCCTCTCGGCCTTGGAAGAGGATCGACGGCAAGCCAAAGAACTCTTCTTTCGACCTTGAATTTGGTTTTCATTCATTTCGACCATCACCATCTCGACTTTCCTCAAGCTCAGCTAGATGGCAGCATTAGTAGGCACAGCAAACGCATATCAAAAATCACGATCGACAAAATTAGCGATGCTATTTCTTTCAATGTAGATGATCACAATCGTGAAATGTAAAGTTTGGAAAAGACATTGGGAGTGCTCAGCAGCGAATTACACTGCAAACTTAGTAATTTTTTGAAATTATGTAGTAAAGACCACAGCTATGCTGCCCCAGTGCCGATCGACGTTGACGCCAATGCCAAGCAAAACAAAATGCGTACCGCACCACACACGCGGAACGACTGGTTAGCACCTCACGCAACCAGACGAAATTTGGGAAGCAAATCAAAATATGTTCCAATTAACAACTATGACGATAATGGACGTCCCTGCGACAGCACTTCTGCTTCTTTGAAACCGAAGTTTTCCTGTCCTTTCGACCATCGACTCACTCTTCCTCACCTGATGACGTCCACGCCTCTGTGCGACTTTCATGTCTTCTTTCACTCATCACCTCACGACTCATCACACTCATCGACCTCAGGACTCTCCTGTGTTCAACCGTTTGACGACCGCTGGGCGGCCGGCCTCGCCCGGTTGGCCTACGTCGCTAACGGAGGACTTTTTCCTGATTCATGTGACCTACGCACTCTATCCCGGTCCCAACAACCTATGGTGTATTCACGACAACCATCACCACTCTATGGGCTTCCCTTTCGACCAACTCGTCCTTTCGACCATCCTCTTTCCACATGCAGTCACCTCATCGCTCGAAGGCTTTTGAATTAGCACCCCTTGCTCATCTTCTTCACGCCGGATGCTTCCTCAACGTCTCACAACGCCTCTCTTTCACTCATCGCTCTATCCACGAGTGCTAGGCTCTCCCCTGCCGCTCCGCCATACTTCCACGTCGACCAATGGGTGTCCGGCGCTGCCCATGTCGCCGTGCACAGAAATCTCCTCCCGTCAAAGACGTTCTGCCCGCTTTACTGTCTAATGCAAGCTACGGAAACCTTTCGACCATCTCTGCCTGCTGACCCTTTCTCTATTCTCTCGGCCCGCCCTCGGCCTGTCCACTCTTTCAACCATCTAACAACCACCTCATCTCCTTGCGATAAAAGCCGTTCTTTCGCTCATCGCCCGACCACGGATGCCGCTCTTGCTGCTTGTCTCGACCATGGTTGACCCCACGTCTCGAACGAATACCAAGTCAACAGTCGCTGCCTATTGCTGCTCGTCTCATTCGTGGCTAGAACTCTCATTTTGAGTGAACCAACACGGAAGCCGTTTGCAACTCTTGCTGCTTAACTCGACCATGGCTGACCCCACGTCTCAAGCGAACATCAAGACAACAGTCACTGCCCATTGCTGCTCATCTCATCCGTGGCTTGAACCCACGTTTTTAGTGAACCAAAATGGAAGCCGTTTACACCTCTTGCTGCTTGTCTCGACCATGGCTGACCCCACGTCTCGAACGAATACCAAGTCAAATGTCGCTACCCATTGCTTCTCGTCTCATTCGTGGCTAGAACCCACGTTTTGAGTGAACCAAGACAGAAGCCGTTTGCACCTATTGTTGCTTATCTTGACCATGACTGACTCCTCGTCTCCAACAAATATAAACATAACAGTCGCTGCCCATTGCTGCTCGTCTCATCCGTGGCTAGAACCCAAGTTTTGAGTGAACCAAGACGGAAGACGTTTGCACCTCTTGCTGCTTGTCTCGACCATGGCTGACCCCACATCTCGAGTGAAAATCAAGACAACAATTACTTTCTACTGCCACTCGTTTCTGAAGATGTAAGACAGAAGCCGTCTGCACCTCTTGGTGCTTGTCTCAACCATGGCTGACCCCATGTCTCGAGTAAATATCAAGACAACATCTGCTGTCTACACTCATGCTCGTCTCACTCGTGGTTAGAACCCACGTTTTGAGTGTAGAATCCAGACAGGACCGCCTGCATCTTTGGCAGCTTATCTCGCTTACACCTTGCTTCGACCATGACTTACGCCACGTCTCGTGCGGAAATCATAACATCTGTAGCAACCCACACCGGCACTTGTCTCAAACCTGGGTAAATCCGATGTTTTGAGTGAAGAGTCAAAACGGATGACGCTATCTCCTCTTCCAGAATCTCGACTATAACTGACCCCACTTCTCGGGTGAAGAATAAGACAACCATGGCTGTCTACACCAACGCTCGTCTCATTCGTGACTACAACCCACGAATTAAGTGAAGTTCCCAAGTTTGACAACGTCATCATCTCAGGACGCTCGTCTCGACCGTGATCAACCCCACACCACGAATGAAGACCCAAACAAATGTGGCAGTCCACATTGATTCACGTCTCGATAGTGGCTAACCATACGTCTTGAGTGAAAATTAACAACCGCCACTTTCAACATCAAGACTTGTCTCACTCGTGGCTAAAAAAAACCCACGTTCACAGCAAAGCCTCAAGTAGAACATAGTTTTCTCCTCTGACAGCTCGTCTCGACCGTGCCCAATCCAAATCCACGAATACTTCGGAAAGATGAAGATAGTCAAAGCCTCTTCCTTCTAATAACTCCCCCCCCCCCCCGGCTGTCGGCACCATGGTTCCCACACCCACTATCCCTCCTAGTCGACACTCCAGGAACCCTCCCTCTTCTTCCAGATCTTCTGTCTCAACAAAGGGGTTCGAAATTTCACCCAAACCTTCCCAGTCTAAACCTTCACACGTGGCTACTATCATCACACTCCCAAAGAAGGCTAGAATTCATCAAGCTGATGCCACCCGAATCGCTCCAAAAGCTGCCAGAGAACCAACAAACAGAACGTATGACATCCACTGGTCCAAATGGTTTCATTGGTGTTTCACAAGGAAAATCAATCCAATCAATCCCTCTCTACCCGAACTTTTAAGATTCTTCACTGACTTTTTCGACATCGACAAACTCAAAGGCTCAATGATCCTTGTCTACAGCTCAGCCCTAAACTCGGTATTCAAGGCAACAGACAAGACCAACCTTCTGGATGATTACCGAATTTCTGCTCTTCTCCGCTCCTTCAAAAATGACCGCCCAACAACGAGAAGACTTGCCACAGACTGGGACTTGTCAATCGTCCTACAATCCTTAATGGAAGCCCCCCACGAACCAATGCAAGACAGGTCCCTCCAACTCCTTACCAGGAAAACTGTCTTCCTTGTCACACTCGCAGCAAGTGCCCGCTGTTCTGAGATGCAAGCCCTCTCAACCTCATCAGGTGTAGAGCCGGCACGTCTTCTATGTCCCGTCCCAGCGCTCCGCTATACCTCAGAAGAACTCAACACAAAAACATCAGCAGAAGCAGGAATCAACTCTTCCTACCAGTACACCTCCAAACAGGAGAAACTTCAGCTGCCATGATCTCCCATTAGATAAAGAAAACTATCAAAGGTCAGGGCGATTTCTACATCATGGGTACATCACAATGCTATCCCAACAGATGAAATTCCACAAGCCACATCCTGGCATCGCTAAACGACATTCACCTCCCACTACCTGACGAACACGTCAAAAGAAGGAAAGGGACTGCACCGGCTGGGACCAATCGTCGCAGCCAGATCTGTGGTCAAGTGCCCTGAAGCAAAGATCAGAACGAAGCAGAAGCAAGCCATCCCAGATGGAAACAAGCCATCCATAGAAGGAAGCAAGATCCCTCATTTTACAATGGTCCAAATTCCACAAAAGAGATCCAAGTTCCGGTTTCATCATCCTGTTCTGAACAAGTGCAAATTTTTACTACAATAAAGATTTGGGGGGAGCCTGCTTGCATCCCGGGGTGCCCCGTCAGATCGGTGCCCGCCGCCACGTTTGACGAGGTCTGCTGATAACGCTAAATTATCAGGTTAATATGTTTGGCAAACAAATAAAGAACATTTTGCCGGTCCCCAGCCAGGCCGGCTAAAAATGATTTCTTTTTTGCCTAAAACATACTGAACCTAAGCCCGCCCTACCTCCCTTCACGAGTCACCGCCTGCCAGATTGAGAGGAAAATGTATGCCGAGACCAACCACGTTCTCGCTTATATATAGAGGGCTGCGCATGCGCAGTGGGTCATCCAAGCAGGCGGCTACAAGCCACTTAAAAACCTCCAGGGAGACATTAATTGAGGACAAAGTAATGCTGAATTATCAGGTTAAGTATGTTTTAGGCAAAAAAGAAACCATTTTTAGCCGGTCTGGCTGGGGGCTGGCAAAATGTTCTTTTTACGTTCAGAGCGGTCCGACTTACGTTTTATAATTAGTATTCATTAGTTTGTTAGTCCCGAGTTGCGTCGATTCATCAGCTTCATATTTTCACGGCGGCCATGTTGGATCCACAGATTAAAGAACAACTGTGGGGCGGTTGTTCTCTAATCTGTGGTTGGATCCACAGTTCACAGAAATACGTGACGTCAGAGGGGCGCCTATGCATAGAGTTTGACGTAACACGAGCTTTTCTCGCAAATACGCAAAAATTGTCGGAATAGACCGGTGTGGTCGCAGCTACAAGTTAGGCCTAAAAGTTCTGAAAGCTTTACATTTTTTCAAATGCTATTTAAACACCCAAGCTAACACCGTCTGACCAACAATTGTGATAATTCCAACTTTTAAAAAATTAGCGTTCGCAGTTTTAGTATGTGCCAGAGGTGTGCGTTTCTACATTGTCGTAGGAGGCGGCATAGGGAGCTGCTGCACTTCCAGATTGTCGTGAAAGGCGGAATAGGAAGCCTCGCATCTTTTGAATCTTCTGATTATTGTAAAGTACTATTATTCCTGATGATTGATTGGCTTGCAAGTTAAGTGCTTTATTATTAATATTTTAATGTAGGAAAGATACTCTGAAATAAATGAAAACAATGTGATCATTATTGACGGTGGCAGACTCTACGCCACCTTAAAGTGGCACTATCACCGATTGAAAAGCAAACGAAAACACCATGGCACCATCTAGCGGCACTGATATTGTTAACGGCTACAACTTGCACCCAGGTGCACGATGACGTGTCAATTTTACACTCAATAGTTAAGGAGGTCGTGGTTTGCTTGTTTCGTTAAAAGAAATTCTGTTGTGCATTCCTTTCCTTGGTGCAAGCAACTGCTAGATAGTACCGGATAGCGCTAAATGTTGCTAGATTCTGCTCATTTTCAATCGGTGATCGTGCCACTTTAACCACGCCGGCTAACGTGCCATTTGAAGTAACTTTCGGTCAGCGGCGATGGCGGAATGAGACTGCAAATAACGAAACAGAAACTAAATGTGGGAGCAACCGAAACTTTTTTTAAATCAATATGAAACTTAGCTTAGGCCTATCTAAAATTAAAATAAAAGCAAAAATGTGAATAAGACCAGCAACACAAAGAGCTTCACACCAAAAGGCAAAAAAAAACCCCAACGTAGCTGAGTGAGTATTTCACCCGGATTTTTAAGGGACATTAGAAAGTGTTGCAAAGTCACTAAAATGGGAGTAAAATACAACTTTAAAATAAATTTCTATCCGCTCCGCCTACAATAGGCCCAAAGCCTGTTTCCTAGTTCAGCAGTTTGTAGTGAACTACATTATGCAATGGCGAAGAACCATCTGTCTTACTAAGCGCCGTCTAATACCTTACAGAAAAAAACTCAGGGCATTTTAAACTGTCTACTTATCGGATCGAAAGTTCTAACACAGGTTTCGGTTTTTCTATGCTTAGCTGTCAGTCAGGAGTACAGTGATTTGCACTAGAAACAGCGTCCAAAAACTTAACAAGCAACTTGCCGATTTCTGGCAAGGTTCGGAAAGAAATCACGTATTGTTAAAAAAAAAAAAGAGAGATCGAGACTAGTAAAAAGGTAGATTTCTGACAAACACAAATCCCACAGTCACATGCAATGCGTGTCTTTTTATTGCTGAATCAAAGTGTGATGAAGGCTAAAAAATAATTTAAAGTTTTAAACAGCTGAAAATTTATAGTGAACGTAGGCTATTGAGTGTCACTGTGGGAGTTGTCCTTGTCAGGAAACTACCTTTTTACACCTTCATCTTCAAAAAAAAGTCACTACCAAGCCAGAACGACGAGTTCACCCCATAAATCCAAAAAATCTGTGTCCAGACATCCTTTACTGGGTGTGTTCCTAAACGTAGAAGAGACGCACTTCTCCAAGGGTTTCTTTTGGCATGGCAGATGATGAAGTGATGAGCCTTAGGTTTCCTCTCATCTGAGGAAACGAGCAACATACACATTTGATTGTTGCACTGAAGGGACAATCAGCAAGTGACGACTTTAATTTTTCCTCAACTAACCCGGGGTCCCCACCGGGGGGGGGGGGGATGTGAGGAGCAACTCCTCAACTCCAATCCAGGGTGGGGACTGAGGAGGCTTGTTTTAAAGTAATTTCGTCATTTTATTTCATTTTATTTCGTCTAATTGTATTAAAATGATTGAAGAAATAAAATTAAACGAAATCAAGTAATGAAATGACTTAAAAATAATTCTCCCACGCTGGAATTAAAAAACACAAAGCCGCCCAGATCCAGACATAAAAATTTCATCTCTGTAAAAAGGTCAACAGTTTAGTTTATTTTTCAATAAAAAATATCGTCATTTTCAATTGAAATTTTTGTGTTATGGGAATTTTTTTTATGGTGAACTCCTCAGCAACTCGGGAAGGTGGGGGGTGTTGAAGGGCACCGCTCCAACTAAATACTGCATAGCAGATCTACACGACAAAGCTGCCAACTGCAAGGTGCTACAAAGTAAACTAATTTTACACTAAACAGATCGTTGAATTATTCAGTTCATCACATACAGAGAATAAAATGTCGTGTATCGATTCTGTGCAGGGTATCCTGGCATCCCATTCCCATACAGACAAATCCACTTTTCCACGTTTTACACCAAAACAACAAGGAATTGCGAAAAACTTGGCACAACTTCTGACAATCCAAACTCCCATGATTCAGAATTATATTAAGCAGTAATTGTTCAGAAATGTCTGAGTGATTTTCTATAATTACAGTATAGTCAATGTTCAATAATGCAAACGTATACGAACTTGTGTTTATAGTGAAGCATGTTCCAGTCACAGTCAGAACTTCAGTTGTCGACAATTCATTTTCTGCTACAATGTCATCCTTAAGAGAGAAAAGGAAATTGAATGGCGAACAGTGACTACGGAAATTGACGTATTGATTTTCTAAACAAACTATTACTAATTTCAGTTGTTTTCCTCTCATTCTGAGCATGATTTTGTATTAATGTCTTTAACAATTCAAAAATCACGTCATTTGAAATCACCGAATCTTGTACTTCTGTATTATTACACATGAAAAATATCATTAACAAAGTTGCACAAATTAATCTCAATCTGCAGAGTAGTAAATTTTTTAATGCTGTAGGAATAAAAAAGGTCGAGGAGTTAAACACGTACACGTACAGAAAAACCCATCATCAAAACCACGTTTTGTTTCTATTTCTATGTTGCCACCTTTGACTGGCAAACCTACTTCTTGCAAACGAGCAGGGTTTCTCTTGACTAGCCCCCATGACTGTTGTTGTGTGTTTAATGACCAGCCACCCCCCCCCCCCCAATGATAGTTGTGTGTTTGTGGCTGGTGACGGTAATTATTTCTGCTGAAGCTCACGTTTTCTATTTCTTATTATTATTACTGATTTATTTTATTTTTCATTTTTCATTTTTTATTCTATGTTTTATTTTTTTTATTTTACTTCATTTATTATTACTTTTTCACTGTTATGCTATTGTCTATGACGGACTGATGCTGCACTTGCCAGTATCATCAACAGAAGATTTAAAAAATATAACGGAAACAGCACGACACAAGCAGCGTGGTGGTTGCAGTTTTTGAACAGACATGTAATAATTATTAAACTTGGAGCAATAGTTTGCACCAACGAAAATAGCGAAATGACCAGCCTTAAGCAAATATGTTGTCCACTATGTTTCCTATATTTCCATAGTGAAACTTGATGGCAATAGTCCATGACGTGGGGTATCTAACGTTTCTGTTTCCTGTCGGATCACGGACATGTATGAATGAAAGACTTGGCGCGTAAACATGCAAGCAGATGGCACAGGTAGCAGACATTTCTCCTGATACGACAAGCCGGAGTGCAGAAAATCATGTGAAGCTGCCGACTTAATTAATTGCAATAAGTTAAAATTCAATTAAAATGCAATAGATTGTTTTCTAAATGGCATCAAAATTTCACAAATATGTGGAAGGTATTACGTTAAAAATTAGTTTTAGCATCAGTGGCGTATATAATAGAGGGAGGTGTAGTGGCAAGCTGCCCCGACCCCACCAAAAAAAAAAAAAGAGCCGAGGGTTGTAAAAATCTTATCTATTTGCTAATTTCCACAATTTTTTTAAACTAAATTAGATATCATCAGGGCAAACTGAGAGATAAACAAACCAAAATAAACATTTGTTCAATGCATTGAAGTATAAAATAGAATAGAATAGACATTGTCAGCTAATAAGCTTCGAACTTTTCGAAGACCCTCCAGGTACCACCTACATCAGGACTTGTGATGTGGTAAATGATGCCCAGGCAAGATGTCTTTTGAGAGTGCATGAACTGGGACCATGCCCAGTTTGTGTCAACCCACATGATAGCTTGAACAGAGGTCAGTAAGTCATGACGTGCTTTGATTTAAAGAATCTCAGTGATGAATTCATCCTGGAGGAACTCAAACCACAAGGCGTTATGGCTGTGAGGCAGTTGACAAGGTAAGGTGAGAATCGCGACCAGCCTTCTGACACCTTTTTCCTGACCTTTGATACGACAGTTACTCCGCAGTACATTACTGTGGGGCTAGGTGGCCTGATGGTTAGCATGACTGTCTCCAGTGCCAGAGGTCTTACGTTCGAGTCCGGCCTCAGCCACCCCTGGCATTTTCGGGACGAGAAGGGCCCTGTGATGTCTCGTGCTCATGTCGATTGTGGCATGTAAAAGCACCTAGGAATTTCTGATGGGATTTACCTAGCAAAATTGTCCCTCTCTCCTTCTGACGCCATGGCTACGGCTAGCTGCGTGGCAAAATCTAAAGCAAATCGAATAATTAACTGTGAAAGTAATCTGTATTTAAGTTAACAGAATTTACCACTCGATTCTGACAAAAGCTTAGAATGGCCACAAACGACCACTCTCACAACTGGTGCCAGATGTAGGATTCAGCATACTCTATACCGCTCTGACATGCATACCCATAGTATTGTAAACAAACATCCATTATTTCTCATATCAAGTACGTATAATCATCAACTTCATAACGTTGACTGGGCATTAAACAGACACCCACTATTTCTAATGTCCGGTACACATCACCAACTTCCAAAATTCACCCAAGGGCTTTCTCTCGCCCTTTTATACACTGCTTTCCTTTATTGAGAATAACTAAAAACCAACATAGAACAATTACAGGCCAAGTGGCACCACCTATGAACCACGTAACGAACTAACACAGAGGGAAGAAAACGCAAATGGAAAAGAACAGTTACATTTTCCAAAAACCCGAATAGTTACCATCATTTTCCGTCCTCACGTTTCCATTCATAACCTGGTCAACACGGTTTTAATGCACAACCTTACACAAATTTTCCATTTCCTAAAACCTGTAACATTTTTAATAACACTGAGTTTTAACAACACTATCATACTGTTATGTATGCAGAATGTAGGAGAATATATTTATACTTTGAGAAAAACATTTGGGTCTATTCTCTTTTAGCTCTGATGATGCCTATTACGTGAAAGTGCTTGGCTTAATTCAGATATTAGGTAGTATGGATAAAACGTCTTTTTTTTTACTTCTTGACATCACAAACAAATATTGAATTCTAACACGTTACAATTAATTCTGTGAACAATTTTGTCTACTCTGGCTTACCATAATTTCTCAAATGATAAATTTGGACTTGTCTCTCTTTTGGCCCTGATGATACCTTATTATGTGGAAATGCTTGGCTTAATTGAGTTACGAGGTGTCTTTCTGGCTAAAACATCTTTTTTGTTTAATTTAAACTTCTAGACATCATTAAAAACATGTTGAATTCCAACAAGTTATAAATAATTAGCACGATTTGTAAAGGATTTTGCCTACTCTGGCTTGGCGTAATTATCCATTTACCACGCCACATGCACTCTTCTTCATGCGGTTAGAGATGTCCCAATTAGGAATGCCCTGCAGGACGATGCTGGTAACATGGATACAGCATCTGGCTTTCACAAAATGCATGATTAACAACCCACTCCATCTTCTTTTAAATCGGTCCTCTTGATTTTGTTGAATTCTTGCTTTTTGCTTATTTTGGTCCAGTGTTAGTGTTTCAACCATCATCCGGCACTCTCCCACGACTAGTGTGGTAAACTGACTTACTTACTCTTTACGCGCCGCGCACGTCCATAAAACATCGTTCTGGTATTCTGCAGCTGGCGTATGCAGCATGCCAACAAATTCGAATGGGAACGTGCAAGAAAATCCCATTTTTAGGTCCCTTTAGCGTTACTGTAGATGGTAAATTCAATTTGCTTATCTGAAAATGGTCAGTGTTCTTCTGTTAAAGATGTTTTGTACCTATTTAAACTTATTTTCCTCACGGCTATTCCTTTACGCTCGAATATAATAGAATCTCTTCGCGTTTAATCCCTTATGCTAGAATCACATTTAAAAAAATAAAACTTTTGCCCTAGATAAAAATAAAAGTAAAAATCATCCAAAGAAATCAAAGAAATTGTGCAGTCTTTGGAGAATTCATTCTAAAATTATAATACACACTTATAAGACTCCATCTTTAAAAGTAGAAGATAACTATCGAATTTACCCTAATGCTTCAGGTGCCATCATTGCATATTATATATTGTGTACTGTATTGTCTATTGTCTAATGTATTTTGTGCATTAAAACGTGTTCAATTCAATTCATTTTTCAAAAGCGGAGCCATTAGAGACACAAGGGCAGGCACCATCACATTTTTCGTCTACAAAACATATAGAAAGGTTCAAAATTGAACTGAATTATCTAAATGAATATTATTTTTGTTTCAGATCATGTGATGCTCAGCAAGTAGGAACTCATCCAATCTTTTATTTAACTATGTTTCACCATTTCAGGAAAAAAATAAACTAAAATATTAATAATTAATTGCTTTTCCAATCAAATAAAGCAACTTTTATTTATCAAACTTTATAATAAAATGCAAATGCATCTTGTATGTAAAACAAGTAGGAACTTATTGAACTAAAAAGTTGACGATCTAATCTAATCCAAAAACTCTCTTCCCCGTTTCTTTCCTTCCTGTCTACTACCTTCACTTTCTGCATTCACTTCTTCTTGTGCTGTTCTTTCCCTCCCTTATTTTAGGCACTTCAGCAGCTCTGCCATTCAATCCCTTTTCCCCTTCCCACCTTCTTCAGAGTGGACCACTTTTCCAACAGCTTTGTTGTTAACTACATTACGTTTTGTAACGTAAGGCCTTGAGCAACTACCATAGCTGAACTTCCTTTGCAGCAGGTTCCCCATCCCATACACTGTAACGTCCCTTCTGTCTCAAATCTTCCAACTGAGTGTAGAAATGATGTCACTGAGAATGTAAGTACGTTTAACTTTACGAACTACTTATCTATGCGCATGCATTTACCATTTGACTTAGTAGTGAAATTGTATAGGGCTTAATGGCCAGAGAAATTGAATTGCGCAAATAAGGAAACATTCAGTACTGGAAGTGCAAAATGAAACGATCAAAATAGGATGTAATTTTAAATTTTAACTTCAGTACGAAGACCACGCCAAAGTACAGGGTGTCCATTAATTATTGCCTTATTTACAAACGTATTTTAAAAAATTGCAATGAAAGCTATCGCTGTACGGTTTCGTCCATCGGAAAAATACAACTGAAAAAAGTTATATGAAAATAGTTAACACTAAGGCTGCCTGCGCTCTGAGCGACTCGGCCGCACGGCCAGGTTGCTGGAGCCAATGAAAATGATTCGTGCGTGGTTTTACATAAACGGTAAGCATTCTGCCATGTACGCTCCAGTTGTTGCACACATACATTAGTTATTGTGAAGCCCGTTTCATGCATTTGGATATTCACAAATCGGATGTCCTCCATGACCTTTGAACGCAGCTGTATTGAGTCCATAACCACCCGCAGTTTTTCTGTTGGGGTGCTCAAAAGACCGAGTTAACAAACAAAACATGTGACCGACAAACGGAGATGCGTGCAGGAATTATGGACACTACTATTAGAAGGAAATTGAAATCGGCTAGATACATTTCGTACAGCAAATGGCGCGCACATGGTAGAGTATTAAGCCGCCCACGCACTGAGCGACTTGGCCGCGCGGCCAGGTTGCTGCAGCCAATGAGAATGCTTACCGCTTATGTAAAACCACGCACTAATTATTTTCATTGGCTGCAGCAACCTGTCCGCGCGGCCGAATGGCCGAAAAAACAAAGCGATTGCTTTCATTGTTGATCTTCTCTTGACGTTTGCAAATACGGCAGTAATTTATTCACTTGATTTCGAATGGTCAGAAAGACTGAAATTCGTAAGTGCATTCGGATTATTTATTTATGATAAGCAAAGGTAACTTACACTTATGAGAAAATAGAGGTTTCTTATGTTTATTCTTGACATATTCCATATATCACGAATACTTATGACTTTATCTTCCAACAATTTCATAAAATCACCACTGACATTTTTAAATTGCTGCTGGAATAATAACGGATTCACAGTTGGGGTAATTTCATCGACTGGTTCCGGACAAATTGTAACGGTGGGAAACACAACTCTTTTCATGCTGATGTAGTAACTCGTAGTACTCGTAGGATTTGCGTAAAAACGTGAAACTCGCACCGTACAAAGATACAAAGTTAAACTCAATGCTGTTACGGAAATCAGCAACCAACAGCAACGTGAAAGAAATGAAACTCTAGTGTTTAAAGCATTCCGAAATCCAACAAATTCAACACTAGGGATTGCCTCTGTATACTGTTCACCACTGAATATTTGTTGAAGTAGGATTCTTTGGTTGCTCTTGCTTCCTCCGCTAACACATACTGACAAAAACTTAAATAGATTCTCGCTGCAAAGTTCCAGAATGTGGAGAATGCAAATGCCGAACCAGAATCCAAGTGATCCTCCAAGGTCACAGGAAAAGGAAATCCAATCGTAACTCTTTTCTTCATGAGTAACTAGTATATGATTCTCTGGAACGATGACCAGTAACCGTCCGTAAGTAGTGTACTCTGGAGCATCATCACCAGAAGTGACGAAATTGTATTGGATTTCTTCACACATTTCTGGACATGCACAATCCTTCCGTTGAAAAATGGAAGTGACATTGTAGATCATAGACATCATTTTAGTGATTTCCGACATTGACTTGCACAAAGGAGATTCAAAAGACTCATCCATGAATGGTAATCTGTACGGTTCATAAAATTAAGGGATGTACTTACACGGGTAAATGCACACATACAGGTGTGCCTACATCAAAAGCCAAATCAGCAAGTTCTACAAACAAGAAATCATGCGAAAATATTTTGCTACATTTTTTATAATTACATACACATTTTTTCATTTCCGGTACGGGGGGGGGGGGGGGAAGGACGTGATGAAGAAATTTTGTCACCGCTATAAAGAAATTTCTAAAACTTACAATTAGGCCATGGGATAAAAAGACCAATCACTCCAAAGAGGTTTCATGGCTGCATGGCTGCGGTTAGATTTTGGATGACGCCAGAAAATATTATAAAGTTAAATAAAAATAGATTATGGCTATTAAAGTAAAAAATGTGAAGGAACGACGTGAAGTAAGGAATGTGAGGTTGGCTGACTGTGATACGTGAAAGTAATACAGTAGGGAATTACCATTATTTTAGAAGTTTACATAGTCGACCTGAATCTTGTCGGGTGACCTCCAAAACTCGCAAAATGTATTTCCTTCTATGTTTTCTATCTGTAGTTCTCCATTTATTTTAAACACATAACAAAGTTGTAGTTTGAGATTTTTTAAAGACATTTAATTGGCCAGTCTTTGCCTAATGAATTTTTTAACGTGTTAAGATGCATCAATTTTGTTAAGAGATACGTCAATTTTGTTATGGCTCCCAAAGCAACCAAAAACGAATGGTTCTCTCCATTTACATTTCGGGGCCGAAATCCATTTTCTTTCTGTTTTTTTCCTTCATTTTCAAAGATGTTCTGTGTTGCAGAATCTGCTAGGTTGTGGCAGCTTAATTATTTATCGTATGGCCAGATTTGTGACTTTCGTAAACTACATCATAAATTAATCGTAAAGGAAGGCATGCATTGAAAAATATTAGTCCGTGCATTACCTGCAAATTCCAGTTGCTGCATGCGAACGAATGCTATGCTGCAAGCAATTCACTAAACAATTAGCTGCGTAGGAATTATCGTCGTAACACGGATGGCTCCAACTATTTCGTCTGATAATCTGAAAATATTGAGGCACTTTAATAAAATCCAGTTAAACTTCGCCGTACAGTGTGATATGTTGTAAATAGGTTAAAGTCATTCCCATCAAAGATTAAAAAAAAAAACCTATAATATTTCGACATCAATGTTCATTAAATAATTGGCAATGTTTTCTTGAGAGAGTAGAATATAATAAAAACGAATAGACCTTGTATTTGCAATGTTGTGGCAAGTCTGCTATCGCCAATATTTGTAATGTACATTTATTGACGTCGAAATATTATAAATGCTTTATCATTATTGTGTGTGGCTTCGATCTATATTTTGCTCAGTGTTGCACGAGTTCTGATGCTGGTTGTTTTAAACTGTCTTGCAATAAATGACAAAGTATATTTACATACCAGTCTTTGCTCTACGCTCAATGTTGCACGAGTTCTGATGCTGGTTGTTTTAAACTGTCTCACAATAAATAACAAAGTATGTTTACCCACCTGTGTAGTATAATAAAAA
Organism: Lithobius niger; assembly: GCA_023313725.1. Taxonomy (NCBI): domain Eukaryota; kingdom Metazoa; phylum Arthropoda; class Chilopoda; order Lithobiomorpha; family Lithobiidae; genus Lithobius; species Lithobius niger. The sequence continues at coordinate 38,311 of JAHWFP010139639.1, forward strand.
TAATAATAATAAACGGTTTAACCACACAAAGGAGGCAGGGTACTAGAAGGGTGAAACCGCTTACACTAGTCCATGACATATAATAATAAAAAAAATTATGAATGAACAGCGTTGTTCACATACAAACTCCTGTCTCTTCAAGAAAATTAGGAGGCAAGTTTTCCTCAACTGAAACTTAAAACGGTCGAATGAAGACGCCTGTATTGCCTCACCTGGCAAAGAGTTCCATGGATGAACCACTCTAACTGAGAAGAAGTTTATTCTACAGTCCAACTTCCCATAAGCCACAGCCAGTTTCTGGGAGTGGCTCCTAGTAACCCTACAAGGGCATGGGTGGAAAAGTGGTAAATCAATTGTTAAAAGGCCGTTAACAATTTTGTAGGTCAACAGAAGGTCGGCATGAAGCCTGCGCAACTCAAGGGATTCAAGCCCAGTTCGAGATAACCTTAACTTGTAAGGAAGGTTCCGCATGCCTGGAAGTTTTTTTGTGAATTTTCTCTGGACTGACTCAAACTTGTCGATGTCTTTCAGAAGGTAGGGGGAACAAACCGGACAAGCATACTCAAGGAGTGGTCTCACGAATACTTTAAAAGCCCAGACTTTTAACTTTATATTTCCTGAAGTGAAACAACGTTCAACAATAGCCAGCCTTCTGAAGGCCTTGGAGACAATTAAATTACAATGAAGGTTAGAGGCTTAAGGTTAGAGCATAATGTACTCCCAGGTCATCGACCTCAAAAACATCAGGGAGGGGCTGGTCCTTTAAAAAATACCGATGGAAACTCTCACTGCGACCAATATGAAAAGCCAGACATTTACCAATAAACAATGACAGCTGCCAATCCTCACTCCAATTCGAAATATAGCAAATCTAATTACTCAGAGAATAACCAAGTGACCACTTAACTTTAGATCATCAGCGAACTCAACACTTAATGTAGTGTTGACTTAACAAAGTTCTTAAGCTGGTTGTTTTAAACTGTCTTGCAATAAATAACAAAGTATGTTTAC
>JAHWFP010139639.1:39331-50446 GCA_023313725.1 Lithobius niger
TGGTTGTTTTAAACTGTCTTACAATAAATAACAAAGTATGTTTACCTGCCTGTGTAGTGTTGACTGAGGCTGTTTCTTTTAAATAGCGTCAGTTCTGAATCTGGTTGTTTTAAATTGTCATGCAATAAATAACAAAATATGTTTACCTGCTTGAGAGTGTTGCCTTACAAATTTCTGATGCTGGTTGTTTCTAAATGTTTTGCTATACATAACAAGGTATACCCTTACCTACGTGTACAGGCAAAATATTGTACCAAGTTCTAATAGTGGTTGTTTTTACCTATCTTGCAACTAACAAAGTATGTTTACCGACCTGTGTAGGCTCAACATTGTAACTAGTTCTGATGTAGGTTGTTTTTAACTCTCTTCCAGTGTGTAGCACGAGGAATTTTGAAAGAGCCAAATCCTCTTCAGCATACATCATCACCTGAAAATTATTTGCATAATGCTATAAGTTAAGAAATCGATAGTCAAGGAATGGAGGATGTAATCATCTACAAGCATTAATTCTAATCTCTGAGAGCGTTTCTATATAAATAAATAAATAAATAAGAATTTGACCTATAATGGTCAGGAGAACGGAAGGGCTGGGGCCACTGACACCAATCCTGCAGAAGGAAACAGGGGAAAAGGGGAAAGTAGGATGGTCATTTCTTTTTAAAAACTTATCAAGTAGATGTTCATCCAAGCGACGCTTAAATTAACTAACTGAGGGCGAATTGACAAAAGCTTCTGGAAGAGAATTCCAAGGTCCTATTACCCGAGACGCAAAGAAAAATTTTCTGCAGTCCGTCCGTGGAATGGGCATGCTCAATTTAAGGGAATGACCGCGAGTTTTACTGTTACAGGCCAGGGTGAAGAACGGAACATCGATAGACAGCAACCCATGCAGAATTTTAAAGGTCAAAACAAGGTCAGCCTTCAGTCTCCGGAGTTCAAGGGGATCAAGGCATACCATAGATAACCGTGTGTTGGGAGAATGATTGCGGTACCCAGTAAGACCACGAGTAAAAGAGCGTTGGATGGCTTCAAGTTGGTCAATATCCTGCAAAAGGTAGGGTGACCAAACCGGACTCGCGTATTCGAGGATTGGCCGCACAAACACCTTGTAGGCCCAAATTTTGGTCACAATACTAGCAGATTAAAGCAACGTCTGACGATTGCCAACCTACGGTAGGCCGAAGCTGAAATCAGGCCACAGTGGGTAGTGGACTTCAAGTCGCTGGAGAACCACACCCCCAGGTCACGTATGGAATATACTCCATCGAGGGATGTGTCCGACAGAGTGTAAATAAGGCTGGGGTTTGTAATACCAATGTGGAACATACTGCATTTTGTGGCAGATAATGGTAGCTGCCAGTCCAATGACCACTGTGACACAGTATCGATACTAGTTGAAAGCTGGTAGCCATCAGAGAAAGAAGTGATCGGGGTGCTTGCTTTCAAGTCATCTGCAAATTTAAAATGTGAAATATGACCAAACTGTGGCCCCGCAAAAAGATCATTCAGATAAAGAACAAATAGGAGCGGCCCCAGCACCGATCCCTGCGGAACTCAACTAATAAGGTCGCATGAGGTGGAAATGGCAGTACCCACTTGCACACACTGGAATCGACCAATCAAAAAACTACCCAGCCACTGGAGGAGATTACCTACGATATGGAGCATCTTAAGTTTGTGTAGTAATTTGCTGTGTACAACAGACTCGAACGCTTTCTGGAAGTCAAAACAAGCAACATCTGTTGGTATACCGAGGTCAAGCGCATCAGTCCAGTGGTCAAGTGCCACCAGAAGTTGCACCGTCGTTGAGCGGCCAGGAAGAAAGCCAAACTGGTCTTGATTAAGAAGCCCATGATCAGTTAGATACCGAAGTAGGTCAGTCCTAATGATAGACTCCATGACTTTGCACGGCACCACTGTTAGAGCAATAAGCCGGTAATTTCGCGGGTTGGAATTATTGCCCTTTTTAAAGATCGGTATGACTTTTGCTGTCTTCCATAACGTGGGTATGTCACCTGTGGAGAAACATAATTTAAACAAAAAGTGTAGAGCATCGCATATTTCGTTGGCAATCTGTTTGAAAAAGTAGAAGGAGAAACCATCGGGACCCACAGCATGGCTAGGCCTCATATTGTGAAGTGTGTCGATTACTCGTGATCTGGTAAAAGAGACATTGTTGAGTACCGTGGAGTTAGGAATTTCAATGTTAAACAGGGGAGGTGTGCTTGGTTATCGATAACCGAATTAACAACAAATATATCGTTTAATAGCTCCGCTTTGTCCAAGTCATTAGTAACAAAGGCACCCTCGGAAAGGAAAGGTGGTAGAGAGCGTGTAGTACGAGTTTTCAAACGATATAAGCGAAAAAGGGCAGCCAAGTTTCCTTCTTTAAGTGCCTTAAACTCATTCCGCTTTGGCCATTCGTCGACTGCAGTTGAGTACTGCGATCGACATTCTTTGTATTTATTGGCAATGTGTAAAGAGTTGTCATTCCTGAGTTCATGCCAGATCCTGAGTTTCTTTCTGCCTAAGTTGCGAATGTAGTTGGGGAGCAAGTTAAGTCTCGAAGATGGCTGGCCAATAGTGGAGGAGTTGCGTGGACGCCTTGTACGACATTGATTTACCAATGTTCTGTTTTCAGTTTATTTAAAGAGAGGCTTTTGGAATAACTTGTTGAAATACATTTATCGGTAGAAGAATGTATTGTGTTAGTAGTAAAGAACCCGAAAATAAAATTTATTGCGTCCTTTTACACAAGTCATAGTGCAATTGCGTATGTTCGGTAAATAAATTGGCAAAACTTACTAAAACGCTTAGCTTACTAAGTGTGGCTTTTGTACACACGGGCGGGGAGAAATTATACTTCCAAATTAAGTATGCCGAGATTCAGTTTACTTAACTTACAATGGTCTAATGGTTGCTTTTAGACCTTACACTTAATAGCAGCTTAAAAAAGACAAAAGTTAATGCACTGTAATACGCCAAATCTTTTTCTTTCCTAGTGATTGTGATGGCAGTTTCAAAGATAATCACTTGTAAGCTGTACATGTTTGGCCAACTATACCATCCCTTTCGTAACGTTAGTTTCTAATTCGTTCTGCATGTGCGTGTTTAGTGTTAAGTCCTGAAACTTACTCGTTAGCTCCAATTCTTACTTCATTACTCTTTTTTTTGCAATTGTACATTCATTCAATACTTTAACGTTTCCTTTCTGAGAATCATTTACAAGTACCTTCTCATCTCTAGTACACTAGGTGGTATCATCAGAACACCTTTCTTTGTTTTCTCTGTTGTCAGAAAAAGGTCAGCTTCAGTTGGCCGTTAGAAACAGACAACGAAATAAGTTTGGTTTTCTGTGTGCATGATATAAACTAGGAAACAGGCTTTGGGTCTGTTGTAGGTGGAGCGGATAAAAATTCATTTTAAATTTGTACCTACTCTCATTTTAATGACTGCAGTACTTGTTAATGTTCCGTAAATATATGCGTACAACACTCGGTCAGTTACGTTTGAGCTTTTTGCCGTTTGATGTGTAGATCTTTAGCTGGTCTTTTTCACATTGTAGTATTTTTTTTTAGGTAGGCCTAAGCTACGTTTCATATTAATTTTAAGACGATTTAGGTTGCTCCCACATTTAGTTTCTGTTTTGTTTTTACAGCCTTTTCTACCAGTGCCGCTATCTAAAGTTAACATGCCACATTAGCCGCCGTGGTTAAACTAGCAAAGAGCGTGCCACCGCCAATAATGCCTGGTTTGTTTATAATTATTGCAGAGTATCTTTCCTAGAGTTAAAATATTAATAATAAAGCATTTAACTTACAATAACAAAAGATTCAATAGATCCGCGGCTTACTATGCCGCCTCCTAGACAATGTTGAAGTGCACACCTCTGGCACATAGTATTTCATCTGCGAACGCTCATTTTTTAATAGTTGGAATTGTTACAATTGTAGGTCAAACGATGTTAGCTTCGGTGTGAAGATATTGAAATAATTCTAAAGCGTTCAGGACTTTTAGGCCTAATTGTTAGCAATAACAGCAGATAAATTAGGCCTTTTGCATTCAAGGTTAAGTCTATTCTTTCTTGCAACGCTGGATTGAGAGTTTGTGGTGAATAGCGCTGCTCACAGGTTACCGATGGACCTGTAGATTGTCTTAAAATCCGCAGTTTCCATAGCAACCAAGGAATCTTGAAATTATTATACGAAGCCATCGTATTGTTCCGTGTTGCGGTGTATACACATAGTCTGCTGTATGCTTTAGTTCTGTATAAACAGTTTCCTGATGTAGCGGCGATTTTAGGTTTCACATTTGGGATTCCCGCTGATAGTGTAAACACCTGGTTAGATCACCATGTTGGGTGAATTCCTCCAAACATTGTTTTGCCCATGAAGCGAATGTAAATCGTTAACGAAACCTTTTGTGTGTTCCATTTGCCTGCCTTTCTCTAATGGTTAAAATGCGATAATGAAATGTTATTATTTCATTTAGTTACGTAGAAAAAGATTTTTAGCTGTAAGGAACAACGACGATTTATTTTGACGGTTTTTAAAAGTTCACTTGATTACCAGCAGAACAGTGTATGCTTCGCAGGAATTCCTTAACTATTCAGGATTCCAAATTTACAATGGCGAGTGTTAGATCGATAAATTAGAAAAATCGTAATTTCGTTGATTGTAATTGATCAATTTACGGCAAATTCGAGATCAGCAATACTTTTTGGGTTATCTAGCAACGTGGCAAATTTCACGGTAATCTGCCTTTAGTTTGGACTCCATCCAGACTACAAAACTGAAACCAACGGACCAACCAACCAACCAATCAACATTTTGCAATTCAGTGTCCGTTTTAGGCTATGCTACGCTTGCTTCGCTTGCTCCGCTTCACCAATAATAATAATAAATAATATTTTCCCACAGAAGGTGGGCAGGACTTGGAAGGGTGGTGAGCCACTGATTAGCTGATACCAATCCTGAGATGGGTTTGGGCAACAGGAGGGACAGACAAAATTAAGGATGTCGCTTCAGAAACTGGGTCAGAGGCAAACTGTCTAGAATAAGGAAACCAGACACGATACTTTTCGAGACTGTTTCCTCGGTCAAGGAGTTCCAAACCGGAACCACTCGAACAGCAAAGAAATTTTGGCGGTAGTCCCGACGTGAACCTTGAACCAACAGCTTCCATGAGTGGCACCGAGTCGATACCTTAGGACCAACATTAAAGAAGGGCAAAATCCACGGATATATTCATAGAGGCTATGTAGGATATCAACGGATTACATCCTCTAAGGTGGTTGTTAATTTCAGGAAATTGGACGCAGCTTTCTTTTAGAAATAAAATCAGGCTGTTCAATGCTTGAAGTTTTTCATGCATTAACGGTTTATTTCATTTCTATTACAGTTGCTTTCAAGAATGAAATGCTCCGTACGGGCACTAGGTCAGTAATGGATTGTCTTCGACAAGGAGGGGGGGGAGATGAGGCTTAATGGCGCGTCGACAGTTTGGTCATTAGCGCCAACCTCAGTCACAGTGCAGTGGTCCGGGTTGCCACTGCACCACACATTACAGAGATATTATTCAAACCCATAATCTAAATCTTGTCATACATCTCTACCTCCTGCAAAAATTGAAAAACACCGGACAGGAGGACAGACTTATCGCCCAATTGACAAAGTATTACTTAAATTAATAGTTTGAATAAATTCTCATATCATGTCGGTACCTACCCGTACTTGTGGCAAGTAGGCAGCTCCATCATTAATTCTGAGTGATAAAGCAATTTCAGAGACATGAAATTCCAAATTTTGATCTACAAACAAAAAGTAGCAATTTATAGGTTATGCTATGGGATGCTGGAGTAACAGCACGTGGAACAATGCATTTAACATATTCTGATGCCTTAGCAAGAAAAGCTGGAATTGTACGAAGCAGTCTACTACCAAAAATTACTTTTTGAAAAGCGGAGTATTGTTATTCAGAACTCGCAACTGTTTATGGTCACTCATCTCACCATAGTGGTAGAGATAATCACTTTTATCACCACTTTTATAACCACTTTCATTAACATTTATCACATGTTCAAATGTTGATTGAGTATAAAAAAACAAATATAATACATTTAATGCCTTTGATGATAAGATCAAAAGCATGTGGAAGAGGTTTGTACCACTTTGTAGCAAGGCGATTGCATGGAAAGTAGCAACAGTGGCATTACACTAGTAAATAAACTCTTTGCTAACCTGGTATTTCGACGACATTGCTGATGTTAAAACCACAATGTACGTAAAAACCAATACAGTAAAACCTAATATTTTGTTGCACAGGCTGAAATATATTCGTTACATTTGCAAAAACTTGGCAGTTATTATTCACTTTTTATCTATATATGATGTATTTATTTAATTTATTATTTTATTTTATTACTGTAACATTTTTTTAATGTTTTTACCAGATTGGTATGATTATCCACTTTCATTTACTGACTGCTCCTGGTGTGGAAAAGCAAATCATAGAATGCAGCTGGAATGCAGCAGAGTGATGGTTTCTAGGAAGTGAAACGCTTACATAATTTATTTTTTCAAGCTGTGGGTGTTGTGATTTTCTTCTCATTAACAATATCCCACATACAATATCAGTATAGTATGTTATTCGGTGGTAAACCATTTCGCCGAATCCAATTTAACAAAGAAATTTTTATGGAGTTTCGTGGAATTTTAATCTTGGCGGAATTATCGATGAAATGGGAAATCTCGATCTTGTCTCGACCTAATGGAGGACATCAATACTGCAATGAACCAGAAGAAGGTATCAGAGCACTGGTCATGCTACCTTCTTCCTTGCAAGGGCACTAAGCCAACAGAAACAAGGGCAGAACCTAGGGAGGGGTCCTGAGTCGGATTGGGATGGGGTAGGCTTCTGAAAAACAGAAAGTGGGCCTCATTTCTTCAAACTTTTTTGGGAGAGCACTATTTTTTTTATTTATGCCATTTTAACCACCATGCAGATCGCTACGGAGTGTGTGTGACTTGTGACCATAAATGCGCGTTTATTGCGCGTTTCTTCGCAGTACAGGAGACCCCCCCTCCCCCCTGACCTTCAGGATGGTCTCCCTGTGGTGAGCGCCTCCACAGGGATCCCCGGATTCCCGGGCGTACCAATCCGAACTGAAGGGAGCGGCCGGAAGCGGGGGGGGGGGGGGGAGTAGTCCTCTCCAAGGCAACAAGTAAATCGGAAAAAATTTGCAGAAATTGTTGAATAAAAATTCCGTTAAAGGCACAAATGCGGCAGAACATTAAAAAAATTACGTGCGGCCCCAGCCGAGAATTCTGTAGGGATTTGCTCTTGACCCAATCCATAATGAGTATAGATGAACATGTGTTAACCCTCGCCAGTCATGAAAACATGATACGGAATGAGTTTACGAGGATATGCTTACTTCTATTATACTAATACTGAATAATACTATTAACAAAACTATTGCAGGATGGTAACAATTTTGTTTACTCTTAGTTTGTAACTCACCTGTTGAAATGGTTTGGCACAGTCCGAATGGTGTGTAGACCTTTCGTACTTGATAGCAGCCCTGGTTTGTCCCGTTCTCAGCCTGCATGACAGAATTATTTTATTTTAACATTTAGGGATGTAATATCACGGACCGCGAAAGCGATCCTTATGCAGGCCTCATCATTAAATTCCATGTTAAACATCAAACTTTGAAACCATACTACAGAATTGACATAGACCAACGAACTTCGAAATTAGGGGGTCGTGTCATAACTATTTCACTGCATTAAAAATTTTAATGACGACATTCGAACCGTTTGGCGTCCACTGCGTGGCCATTTCTAAGTGTTGATGTTGTTGTTGTTGTTCGGATCTTTTCCCTTTCCTCTTTTTTCCTTTACCTCTCGTGGAGATCGAACCAACAAACCGATTTTAAAGCTTTGTAGCTTAAAACGTAAGTATGAACAATGCCTAGCGCATTCTGAACGCTCTTTTAAATGTATACAATATTCTTGTTGATTTTATTCATATGCGGAAACGTCATACTCTGAAACCCTATAGTTTTCCTAGAATAAAAATAGGTCAACGAAATACGAAATTTGGGATCAGGGCATAGCTATTCCAGTAATCACAAATTTTAATGACCACAATCGAACCGTTTGGCCTTCACAGCTTAGCCATTTATTGTTGTTGATCTTCTTCTTATTGTTGTTGAGACTCTTTTTCCTCCCCTGGAGATCTGCCAATGAACCGATTGCAAGTTTTTATAGCTTAAGACGTAGGTATGAACAAGGCCTATGGCCTTTTGAATGCTATTTTGAGGTGACTACAATGTTCCTGTTGTTGATGGTGTGGTTCTTTGGGAAATTTTGATCTCATCTAGATATCGAACCAGTGAACTGATTTCAATTTTATATCTTATAATGTAGCTATTAACAAGGAACAGGGCCTTTTGAACGCAATTTTAATGTTACTACGCGATTCCTGTGTTGTTGTTGTTGTTTCGACTTTTTCTCCTACCTGGAGATCGAACCAGTGAATCGAGGCACACACTCTTATAATAGTTATTTTAAGGTGATTACAGTAATTTGTTGTTGTTATTCTTGTGGGGCAAGAAAAAAAAACCAGATAACTTATTAGTAGTAACAAATGCTTAAGCGTTAAAATCAAGGTGTACACCTTAAAAAAAGTATTGCTTTAAAGGAACACATAGAAGAAATAAACACACAAGTAAGTTAGTTTTGCAGCACTTACTTGATAGAGAGATGTTTCTATTTCACCCAGGCTCAGTTGTGTTGTGTTCCAAATATCATAAATGGTTCCTTCTCCTGTTCGCAGTAATTCATCCACATTTTCGTAAGTTGCGTAGGTGTCATACTGTTTTTGGTAGATGCGCAAATTCTGAGTGTGCAATAAATTAACATCGGGGCAAACCATCACAGAAGGAAATATGATCGATTTGTTGGTGATGAAATAATTTCTAACAGACGAGGGATCATCAACAAACAATTTAACTCTTTCGCCGATCTGGTAAACACAAATACCCAAAATGATGAAGGACACAATCAACCAAAGGGTACGATGCCAAGGTAAGGAACTTTTCTTGCCGCTTTGCAATTGGGCTGCTTCAAGGATACGTCTGTTATGATATTCTTGCGTTCTGATGGCATTACCAAATCTGTGAATGACTTGGGGAACACGCATGCCCAACGGTGCACCGTGCGTGATTCTTCTTTGCCCATAATTTCTGTGGTATGGGTTATTCATTCTGTGGTTTTTGTGATTTTGAATCGTAACTTATCGCTCGTTAAAAACCTAGAAAAAAAAATCAAATATAGATTTTAAACAACTGGAAACTAACGGATTGTATCCCCTTGAGCTATCTAAAACAATATAAAGAAATCTAACACGCCACGTCTTAGCAGTTAAGTAAATTAAAGCGTTTTTGCGACTATAGTAAAGTGTTGGGCGGTACCAGAAATTTATTAACCGGTGTCGGTACCAAGCTTAGTACCCCGATACTCGGTTTTCTCCGGTACGTATGAATGGGGTGGTATCTTGTGAAAATACAAATAGGTTTGGAACTGTATTTTCAAGGTTTGCCTCTGTATTTATTCATCACTTTTCCAGCCCATTTGACTTTCCGTCCTGTTTATAACCTTATTTCACGGTTTGTTTGTTTGCCCCTTTGTTTTCACTTGGTGTGCGGCATGCAAACAAGCGTCCATCCAGAGTAGATTGCAAAGTGTTTGGTATGTGTTTAAATGCTGGCTATGGACGCTTCCTTTTCGCCGTGTCAGTATGGCTGAGACCCTGGACTCTGGTCTCAAATGTGTCAAGCAGTCTGACATTTTGACCTACGTCTCCAAAAGAGAGCACTTTTGTCTACAACCCCCCCCCCCCCCCCCCCCCAAAAAAATAAAATTCTATTAAATGGTGAAAAACTAGCCGAGTGATGGTTTATTATTTTTTTTTTTGTAAGATACAAATATGGTCAGGACCGCAGGACATGCGCGAAACATTACATCAGGCTCCAAAGTGTTTTAACATATGCACATTTACCTCAGAAAGTATGTTTTCGTTCTGGTTAACTAGCATTGGATCATTTTAGTGTACTCTTCTTCCTTCCAAAGTATTAGTTTGAATAAATAATCTTTCCACTGCTTCGTGTTAGCAGTAGAAGGATTGTGTTACACATTAATCTCACACTGCAAATACAACTAAATACAAGTATATCTAGAATGGTTGATCTGATCGCCTTTTGGCATTAGCAATATATACCAACTACAAAGGAACGTGATGCCATAGGTGAAAGCATAATGCAAGAATCTGAGACAAAATGCCTCAATAGCCTAAGTTTAAAGATTTTTTTGTTTCTGTATAACTACAACAACGTCAATGCTTGCTACACGAAGCTTAATAACTAAGGGCTCATTTACAATATGAGCTCGACGCCAATTCACGAACAAAGCAGTGCGCGCAGACCATCTGCTTGGCCCACGCGCGACATCAACACGCTTAGGAAAACGCTCTTTCATTTACAAATCAAACGCGTGTGCTTGCTAATGCTGGTCAGCTACTCCGATCCAACTATGCTGTTTCACAACTTCACACTTCTACAACGTCAAGATTCGACGCCATACGGGTCCAGGTCACTGTAATTAAGATATTTGGACGTTTATTTTGAGCATTCTACGTATTAGCAGACCACCTTTTCCTTTCTTGTTGCGTCAACGGAATTAGTTGATGCCTCCATTTTCCTACTTCAGCATGAAACAACTAAGCCTGTGAGTGTCGCTCGACGCTCATCAATCTAGGGCCAGTTGATATCCGCATGACTCTTGAAAATATCAAAATGCGCACGCTGCTGCACCTGTTCCACAATTGTAAATGCTCGCGCGTAAGTGTTGAGCGTGAGAAAAGCCCTAGTTTCATGCACCGAGCGTCACACATACACATCAAAATCAACTTTATAAATAGACTCAAGCTAAGGGTCAAAGAACGGATCCGGTCTGTTTAAAGGACCAACTCCAGTTTTGCGAGACTAGGCAGCTAGAGAGTATCGCGAGTCCAAAGCTACATGCCAGGACTGGGGCGAGGGGTAATCGTCTA
>JAHWFP010139640.1:0-15202 GCA_023313725.1 Lithobius niger
AAGCTTGTTTAATTTAATAGTAATGTTTTATGCATTACCCAAGCCAAGTAATAAGCTTTAACAAGAGCCAAATCATGTTGCAATCATGTAAATATGGAATCCATAGCCAATAATTCAAAATAAAGGCCTATTTCCGAAAGTTCAATTGAGTAAAACTCAAAACAGGCCTTTCTTTTCCGTCTTACATGTCCCTACTACTTCAAACGGTTCTGCACCCAGTTCCTTTGTTCATCCGACTTCTCCTCCCACTTTCCATTGTTCTCGAGGCCCTCGGCCAATCAGACCCCCGCAGCTATCCTCGACGTCCGCACTTTCCCCCCTCTCCAGCATAAAACCCCAGCCCCAGAATGCATAGTTAGCACAGCTCACAGATCTCAAGCTAGAGAAGGGTCACGCCAGTCGGGAGTGGAGACGCCATGTCCGGAGAATGCCATGCCGGGCACGATGGTAGTGGTTCGTATGTTATAGTTTAGCTTTTGAAAGTTTAATTTAGGACCCCCATATTCTAAATTTTAGTTTAATTGTAACTTTAACTCTCTAGCTAGGGAAAATTATGGTGGAGACGCCTGTAGCGGCATCTTAGGTTTCCTCTCCCCATAACGTCAGAGTGGTTCTCTTACTAAAAACCAACTTTTCCCGTTTATTTTAAATGTAATTTTAACTTAAACTACTTGACGGTTTGATCTTTGTGGAAGTCAAATTGAAACAACTGATGCCTAAGTGTAAAACTGCCGGGCTTTTTATTACTTAGAACAGTTCTCTAGGGAACTAAGGGAGGTTGATCTTTTTGTACTTGGAAAACTTAGAAACATAACTGTGGACGGTTGATCATGTAGAAACATACTGTCAGACTTTTATCAGTTGCGGCTGTTGAGTCTTGTGGGTGTCTCCGGGAGCACCTAATACTATTTTTTTTCTATTGTGAAAATTTAAATGTTTACTCAAACACAAGTGTTGTTTGTTTGATTTTGTGAAATACTAAGTGTATATTCAAACTTGTACCTTTTAATTAATTTGATTCAAAAGCTTTCAGAAGCAAACGTAATGTAAAGTGCCTTTTTCATTCTCTGTCGCAAAAATAAAACCAGGAGTTTTAAGCTTCAGTCGTTTGCTAGACTTGATTAATTGTATTTTAGTGTAAAATTAAATATGTAGCCCATCTTTAGATTTTAGCTAGTAAAACAGTTAAATCCACCGTTGGTGGCAGCGATACCGACAGTTTAAGGTTAGGCCCCTTTAATTAGGACCGGCGCTTCATCCCCCATGCTGGGACAGTGTCCATGCTGTGTTGAATAACGTAAAAAGTCGTCATTAACACCGATTAACCTCAAGCTGAAGCTCCACGTACACCACGGAAACCGGGGGCGTTACAAGCACCTAAGCCGTCGTAGCGTCCGCTGTTACAAATGCCTTGTCCACATGACTGATGTGTATACTAAAATCTGGACTAGAAATTAGCGTGTCATCTAAATAAATGGTACAGTAGATACCTAAAATATCGGCGAATATCTGCTGTGCCACAAACTGGAAATGCCCTGGTACCGTCCGGAGCCCCATTGGAAGACGCTGAAAAATCCAGGATTTTGTGGAACTATTGAAAGATACCTTGTGCATATCCTTTTCAGCCAGTTTCAGCTGATAAAACCCAAACTTGAAGTCCAGACGACTGAAATACTTTGCACCACTGAGATGCGCCATGCTCTCAGTCACAGTTGGTATTGGTACGCTATTGGTACGCTAATACTTTCAACTGCACTGTTCAAGCCGCGTAAATCTACGACGACTCGAAATCCAGTAGGCTTTCTACGAATTAAAAGGCATGGCGACATCCAATTACTTTTCCCTTCTCGAATGATTCCGGCCCTAGCCATTTGATCTACATATTCATCCAATATAGCCCTTTGGTGAAACGGAACTCTATATAACCTTCACCGTACCGGCTCTGCGTCACCTGTCGGAATTGGAATCTCATATCCCTCATAACACCCCAAATCAAATTCATGAGTTGCAAACGTTGCTTTAACATATCCAAACACTCCACCTTTTGCTCCTCAGTCAAATCTGGAAACGTAAATTTGTGTTTAATTTTATTCCATTCCTCCTCAAGCTCTTCCTTAGTTTTGGAGGGCCCTGCTTTTCCTGAGGGTGTACCTAACCCATCAGCAACGCTCCCTCCATGTGCTGCTTGTGCGTCCACTGCAGAAACCTCGATAGGCCTTGAATCTACAGAAGCCGCATTAGTCAAGTCAGCACGTGGCGAATCCTCCTCGTAATCAACAATTGCGGTCGTGTAATGCCCAAGCACCGTAACCGCTTTTAATTCTACGTCCGCCCCACTCAGATTGATACACATAATCGGCAAAATCACGGTAGGACTGGTATTGACCAGCCCATGTGCAATACAAACTGGAATATCCGTAGTGTTTGGTGCGAATACTCCGCTCTGTAATTCCGGAAACGGAAAATGCAAAATTCCGGTTAGGCGGGTTTCCGCATCTGTCGGAATGATTTCGTCCCTTAATAATGATACTTCCACGTCTACATATTCATGATTTGGAGTGCAATTCCATGTAGAACGAGGGTTTTCCTCCGAATCTTCGTCCGACTTTACATTAATTGTGGCAACATGAGTGTGAACAGGCCTATACATTTCCCTATTAATAATCTCCCTATTTTGATTATAATTACGCCCCGCTTCTTCTGCTGTTGACGCTAGCTGAAATTCCAGCACACCTATCTTTAAAACATTATCGGTACAATTTAATGAAACAGCTATGTCCTTATTTGACATGAAATCAAACCCAATTAAGACTGGAAGCACTATAATAAATTCTTGTACCACAGAAAACCCACATTTTGAAATATTCGTTACAATTTTCTGTCCTGTTCTCACCTTCTTTTGGCCCACCCCAATTAAATTTACTGGGGCTTCCATAGTAATTAATTGCCAATTAACACTACTGTCTGCCATCAATTCCTTCGCCACCAAATCATAAATCAGCGCTAATGACAAAACAGTGTCTAAAAGTGACGTTCGTGGCTTATTTCCAATTTCAAATACTAAATGTGGCCTAGAAAACGGAACTTTTTGTTGTGCATGCGTGCTAAGAAACGAAACACTTTCATCTGAGATCGTGACGTACTCTACTCCACTCTCAAGGAAAGTAAAGATTTCATTTTCGTCTCTAGTTGCAATCTCTGCCACTAGATTCCTCTCGCGGTACCATCGCGAGCCAGGTTTTGCCCGAGCGCTCGCGAGCAGATTGCCATCCTCATTTATCGATTTATTTTTGACAAGGGGCACAGTAGGCCTCCCTTCGCACTTACTGTCCCAAAACGTTAAACAAATTGTTGGATCGTCTACACCTTCAATGGTTGGAATCCTAATTTTCCAGTTTCTTTGTGTTAATGCCGAAAGACCAACCGATTTACCAGTTTCGATTTCTACTTCGGTTTTGAAAAAATGACTCGTTTGTATGTTTAAACTGCACCGTATGCTTTTTGCCTAAAAGTGCCAAAACAACAGGTTTATTCATATCAATACTGTTTAATTCCGTATGAAAAACAGTCGAGTCGATACCATCTTACAAATAAAGTCACAACTACAGAATCACAGCTTAGGCTATACTTTTCATTAACTGTATTCAATGCTGCAGTGAATTAACTTGTTAATTCCAAATTGTTTTCCAAAGAAGCTGTAACATATCTCGAAGGTATTTTACCAAAATAAGAGGCCAAACGTGGTAATGCTAGCGTTCTATCTGGCAGAGACAGTTTTTGTTGATGCCAATCAACATCCGAATACAGTTTTAAGAATAATGCATCCGCCTGTACACATGAAAATACTCGTATACAATTTAATCCAATCGAGTTTAATTTCCTCCCACTGATTGAAGATTTAGCAGGAATTGTGGCATGAACAGCATTGACATTTACGTCTCTCGTATGGTCTAACTTTGTCTAGATTTCTGATCCTTGCCCTGGCAATTTTTCCCATTATTTTCATTTAACTGTACAGCTGATACCTGATTTTTCTGAAAGCCACCGTTGTAATTTTGCCCAGAGTTATGCTGCTGTTGCTGGTTGCGATACTGTTGGTTGCCATTATTGTTATTATGATTTTGCCTTTGGCCACCACCAGTATTGCCACCACCATTATTGTTGTTGTTTATATCCACTTCATATCCACTTTGTTTATATCCACTGTTAACCTGTGCATTGTCCCTGTAACCATCATTACCATAGTTTCCGTTGGATTTATTTCCACGTCCACCTCTAAAATTACTTCTGAAATTGTTGTTATTCTGACCCAACGACTGACCCCCACTGCCATTCCTTGCTAGATTTCTTTGTTGGGTTGCAGCAATATTATTCGGTTTTGTATGGCAATCCCTTTTTAAATCTCCGATTCCCAAACATCTGTAACAAGAACGACCTTCCCCTTGATTTGGACGAACTGGACTTACCCTCACTTCATTAACCCCCATTTTTATCGAAGAAAGCCTGTTAACATTCTTTTCTAACTTTTATATCTAATCTACCAAACTGACTATGGCCAAGTTATTTCTTCCCAAGTCAGTTGGCTTGGAAGAAATCTTTCCCCCTGCACCTTTAACCTCTTTCCCTCCACCTGTTCCACTCTTAAACCCTTCCATTACTGAGCGTTTTCTAATCCTGCATTATACATTTCCCGAAACGTTTCAGGTTCCTGAGACGTAATATGACCCTCGATTTCCCGTGGCATGGCGTGATGGAAAGCATCACGTAATCCCTCATCCTTACATTCTAATTTGCGCCTCCTTTCCCTTTTGTTATCCCCCGGCTTCACCCGCCAAATTGCTGCTGCCATTCCATCCAATCTCTTTGAAAAATGCTCAATTGATTCCCCTTCCTCGATTGCCGTAGCATAAAATTTCGTTTTTGTAATGCTTAGCCCAGTGCTTCCAAAACGATCAATTAAAACTTCCTTGAAATTTTCCCAATCCTTGGCACCAGCAATTTGTGGATTTGTAGCCAACAATTTCGCCACATTACTTGTACACTTACTGTATGCTACAGATACAAGTTCTGAATCCTTTAAAGAAGGATCAAGAGTTTTCAAATTCTCTACCATCAACACAAATGTGAAAACATCTAACTTCTCGTCCCCGTTAAACGAAGCGATTGCCTTTTTGGCATCCCGTATTTCTGCCCAAATTCTAATATTCGCAGGATTTTTATTTGCACCCAATCTCCCAATTACATCTGTCACCTTTTCCATCAATTCAGTATGAGAATCATTAGCTTTCTGCATCGAGCGATCATGTTGATCCCCGCTCACTTGCAACACCGCTGACATTGCTTGCGTCAAGGTTTGAGCTAAAACCCTACCCAAAACATTTTCATCCAAAATCCCCTGTACCCGCTGTGGATCGTCCGCAGGTGGTGCATTTAACAATCCTCCACCATTGGGAAGCCAACCCAGTGGATCAACTGGCGTCCTTGTTTCACGCCTGCCCCTTTCAGCATTGCTGCCTGTTTCCCTACGAATCGGCGCAACCTCTCCCAAGTCGGAGCAGGCATGCCATCACGTTCCCGATCCGTGTTGTCCCCACTATCCGAATCTGATACCATTATCGGAACCCTTATACGTGAGTTCTTCGGCGTGCTGATCGAAATCTGACTTAGATTGACAAAATCTGCTCTATTTAAAGGTTTAGTAATCAACCTCCCTTTCGACGAGTGTTTAACCGCACTTCGAGTTGCCCTACCTCTTGCTCTCGGCATTGTGAAAGATCAAAATGTGCTGTAATAGTCCCCCCCCCAAAAATTTTTACACTGTCGGTCCAATTTAACTCCCAAACAACAATAATAATTTTCGTTGTAAACAATTTCCACCAATACACCAATTAATTTAACACTAACTGAACTTTCCCTCCAAAATTTTTATCAACCACGCTCACTTTTACCAATATACGACACAAATTTCCAACCGGCAATCTACTATCACTCCAACAATAAATGATTTCTCCCAATTAGAATGTAACACTCCCTAACATTCCCCAATTGTCGATAATCAATCAACACAGTCCAGCACAATTCAGTTTCAAATCAACACAACAAACAGCTGCAACCAGGAATCAAGACTCGCAACTTCTTCTTATAAATTTATCCTTCAAGCTACTAAGGATCAAGCTACACAAAATCCACTTGCAGTCTCAATAAATCACCAACAGTGTAAATTTCTACACGCCAAAATTTCTTTCTACAGCCTAGGCTAATAAATCAATACTAATCCAAAAATTCTAAACTATTTCATGTTAGGCGTGGCTTACTTCTGCACCACTGTTATGGTTTAATATTCCAGCAATACTGCAATATAAGCCATAATGTGTCAGGATGTATTTGTTTACACTGTGTCAATACATGTATAATAAATCACACAACACCCCTAGACAGCTATACCTTCTTCTTTACCGTTTAGAATAAACCACTACAACAAATAGTTAAACGGTCTGCACTTAAACACACAACCAACTACTTGCTGAGTATTTTAGTTAACACCGATAAAGGGTTGACACTTAAACCTAGAGTTCCTTTGCTCTAACCTTTACTTGACGACACCTATGTTATTTGATTAATGGCCAAACGGTATTTAAACAATTTCGATCCTATTAATAAACAATCGCTCTGATTCCTGCTTGCTTAATTATAATAACCAATCGCTACACTTCGATTATACTCATCTGCTACAAGTCCGGCTCGCATCTTGCAGAGAAGCCAAGTCGCTCGCCACCCAACAACCTTGAACACAGCTGATCGGACCAACGGGAGGAAGAACCTTTCTCGCTTGAAGATGCCGCACAAGAGAGAGAGATCGTCTCGTCTCTTTTCGTGTCTTTTGCTCTTCTCTCATTCCCCGAATTCATGTTTCGAAATACAACCACCCAAATATGTCTTGAGTTCTCTAGAACTTTTCCCGTTTAGGCAAGTTAATTGTTCGTTCTGGTAATTTGACTAACTGAATGCCAATACTGCAAACTGAAGCTAAACTGCTGCTTCGTATGAATTTTCCTTATATGTCAATACTTCTGATAATTTAGAGTGTGTCAACCATTTACCTGAATGCTTTCAAAGCTTCATTATTTAAGAATTGCAATACTTTCTTTCACTCCACGTTTTATTTATGCTTTTAATATTTAAGCTATATTTAAGCCCACAATTATTTCCATCTATTAATTAATCATTCCATATGCTTTAAATGTCAATAATTAATAACTGCCTTAAATATGACTTTATTAATAACTTAATTAATATCATAATTAATATAATAATTTATTAATTTATGTACTCATTTCGATAACACGACGCAATAGCTGAAGCAGTCGAGAATTTTATGTTTATATTTTATTTTTATACCAATATTTCTTTACAGTATGAACACTGTCCGCAGGGGCGCGCTTCGCGCGCACTATGAATTTGTGTAATCAGAAATAGTATGACGCAAGCATTTGTGAAACAAGGAACAAATTATGTCACTTCCTTGTTTCACAAATGCTTGCGTCATACTTTTTCTGATTACACCAATTCTCGATGTATATAATAATGAGAGCGAAGTGCGCCCCTGCGTACTGTGATTCCAGCCCAAAATATCACCGTCTGCCTTGGAAAGAGATAATTTTCGTTTAGTACCGTTCTGGGCGAAATCTGGTTTACTATGTTGCGGTATTATCGCGTTGAATGGAGGCCGCTCTTAGTTTGCTCTGGCAGCGTTTATAGAACAACGTCTTTTCAAGCTATCGACATAATTCAACTACCTGTCAATTCCTTTCGTCGTTGCGGTTCAGAAAGACATAACCAAAACTTGCGCAAACGCTTTTTTCTTTTATAAAATAAGTTTTAAAACACGTTAAAACGCTATTGACAACCGTGGTTAGGTCGCCATAATGCGCGACGATGGGAGCGCAACAAGAAAACCTGATTTCAACCAGAACATTAGTAAACGGAAATTATCTTGTTCATTTATGTCGGCGTGGCTGAAGCGGTGATTTGTGAAGGATGCGAACTGCTGTTCTATTTTTTATCAATATTTCTTTACAGTGTGAAACATCGTCCGCAGGGGCGCGCTTTGCGCGCACTATTATATACATCGAGAACTTGCGTAATCAAAAATAGTATGACCCACGCATTTGTGAAACAACCAAGTGTCATAATTTGTTCCTTGTTTCACAAATGCTTGCGTCATATTATTTCTGATTAGACAAATTCTCGATGTATATAATAATGCGCTCGAAGCGTGTTCCTGCGGACGGCATTTCATACTGGAAAAAAATTGTCCCAGGAAGGATATAATTTCCGTTTACTAATGTTCTAGTGTCATAGTTTTAATTTGCATATGATGTTAATAATAATAGGATTAATAATACGAAATTAATACTTATATGATTATTAATATACTCAGTCTTATATTCACAACTTATCAAAATAGCGCATGTTCAGACTTGATATTTCTTTGAAGACAGGTGCTAGCTCAAGAGAGCCGAAATATAATTAAAGCCTAAGCCCAGGTGTTGTCGGTCTTCTTTGTAAAATAACCCAGAAGGATTCCAGAAGGATTACACGAAATGTGATTGGCATATTTATTGGACAGAACACCGAAACCCCAATTAAGAACCCTGTTACTTAAATTAGGAAACAGGTAACCTAAATACCAATAGCTTCCAATTCCAAGAAGTCCTAACACCTGTTTATTTGATTGGCAGCAGCCTTACAGAAAGATCGCTCATGCGAGAAGAAACTTCCGGTTGTAGCAGCTGCTGAGTGACGTGGAATTTAGATGCCCCAAATAGATTTGGCGGCACGCAACAATAAAGGAATTCCTTTAACAAACAATAGGGGCTTGATTGACAAGCTAGATAATTGGATAGATAAGGATTTAGTATATAAAGAATCCTGTTAAGAGAGGCAGGACAGTTACGTTCTAACTGCTCCCTTGTGCGCTTCAAAGTTCACGCCAGTACGCCTCCGATAATCCAGGCTGGAGGAGGGACCGAGGTTGCGGCAGGAAGCCAGGTTACCGGAGACACTTCCCCTAATCCGCAGCTAAGTACTCAGGCCTCGATTTATAGAACAGCTTACACTATGAATATATCACTTATTTAGATAACGATAGAACAGTTATTGCTAATGCATTTATTTACTATTAGTCCACTGGAATGCCAATTACTTGCTTAGTTATTATTGGAATCAATCGGTTGTACAGCATTCTCGTTATTTTGGTCGTAGTAATCTAAATTAATGTTCTGACCAGTTCTGGTGCAGATTCCTGTATAATAGCTTACGCAGTTATTAAAATACTTGGGATAATCAATTGTTGTTTTATTATTGTGTCTCCATATTGAAGTGTCATTTGAATATATACACCACACATAGCTATCCTGATATCATGGTATTTCTTGTTATGAACCCAAGTAAATATCATGACAATGGTGTCTAGAAGTGGATTCAAGTACTCTTAAATCCCCGGAGGCTAAATAATATTTTTTTTTGTGTGGTGTGTGTGGAGATATTTTGATTATTTACGATAATCGGGTAGTTTACCGTAAATTCTAGCGCAATAATAGCTTAACGATCGTCGATCGCCAATGAATTTTTTTGCAAAGGCATAGTTACAAATGTGTTTATTGTTTTGGTGCGCTCATATCTTGATTATTGCATTTCGTTTGTTTGGTTGTATGGCATTTATTTAGCGAACGTTTAGCTAAGTTATTTTGCGAATTTTTTGGTGACGTGGTAATCCAGTTGGACTTTGTTTGTGAGCACTACAAATTGGTATTTTTACAGTGTAAAAGTGTATCTTTGGGTTATCGCCTATAGCTTTTCAAGTGAATTGGTTTATATTTGTTTTTGTGTTGCGTATTCGCTCCTACAAGCAACCGCGTGCTTCGTACATTTTTTAAAAGTGTTTATAAGTTGGTATAAGTTGGTTTATAGGTTGGCCTATTGAGTGTGCATATATATTTATAGGTATTGTGAATTAGTATTTCTTAAAGGGGAGACGGTCGTGGGTTTCGTTCAACAGTTTACCAATTGTGGATTTAAATTCATTTAACGATTTTGTTAAATTTTTTTTTAAATATTGGTTATACTTGTAAATCATAATTATGCCTAGAGCTAGAGGTAAAACTGGTCGCGGAGTGGTTATTCGTTCTTCAAGGGGTAGGCCTATTCGCAGACCTTTGAATAAAGACGATTTTGTCAATACTAGTCAGGTTTCCACTAGTACGCCTAAGCAACATAGACGCATAACACAGCGTATTTTGGATTCAGACTCGGATGATGATGTCGATCTTGCTCAAAGATTGAGGGCTTACACCTCCCTTCCTCCCATACTACATAGGGAACGTTCTCGTCCACCAGTTCGTCATGAATCGAGTAGGAATAAATTTAGGGATAGACAGAGGGTACGCTTGCCTATTCCACTCGATGTTTCACCTCCGAGTCACTTGACGTTACCTACTCCCCCAACCGGTAATGCGCAGCTGGGAATTAGAATTAATGGTGACCAATTGCGGGACATTTTGTCAACCTGTTGTAACGGCGGACGCTACGATGGCTGAGGCTCCCGTTTTCCTGATTTGACACGGAGATTCAGCTTAAGGTGTTGCACAGCATAAGCACGGTATGGGCTACAGTCCCAGCATGGGGGAAGGAGCGTCGGGTCCTTCTTAAAGGGGCCTAACCTTAATACTGCTGGTATTTCACTGCCACCAGCGATGGAATTTAACTGTTTATCAAGACCTAAAACTAAAGATGGGCTGCATATTTATTTTACACTTAAACAATTAATCATTTAGCAAGCGGACTGAAGTTTAAAACTCCGGGTTTTATTATAACAACAGGGAATGAAAAGCACACTTTACATTTAGTTTGCACGAAAAGCTTTTGAAATAAAGTATTAAAAGCACAAAGTTGAATTTACAATTTCGTAATTCACACGACCTGACAAAACGACACTTGTGTTTTGAATCTATAATCAATTAAATTTTCGAATAGAAGAAGCAATACTGAACGCTCACTTGAGTCGTCCGCAAGACTGAACAGCCCAGGCTGGTTACAGTCTATAAAGCCCCAACTCCATTTACGCGAGACCAGCAAGCAAGCTAGCCACGCTACACGGTTTAGCGTGCCGTTTTCCTCGCCGACCCTCCCGGCGAGCTCTCGCTTCTCGCTCCTCAAACTCCATTCAAGCGAGCATTCAAGCTACTTGGCTACACTGCGGTACACTAGCGTGACGCTGATTGGCTCCCAATGGCTCTAAAATGAATGCATATTTTTGCTCATAGCTAATTACTGCAAGACTTTCAGATCCATACAATAGCATTTTCGGAATCAGTGGATTATTCTCTAGTTTTTCATAACGAACGCAAGTTTTCCAACTTTTGTGAGAAATGAACGATCGTTTCTAGCGGTGATTTAGCTCTGCGGCCTGTGGCCTGTTTAGATCGGAGACGAACAATAGCGCGATTTGAACCTAGTCTACCTGCCATTTCATGGCCCAAATCGTTAAATGCATTCCTATCTAAGTGCCGATTCATTTTATTTGTCTAATAATTAAAATATTTAGCTAAACTGAGTGACGAACCGATCGAGTACAGGGATACGCAACGGCTTGTTTATGGCGTCATCTTGCCTGAAACGTCATCAACTCCCTCTTCCTGATTGGCTGCCAGCAGAGAGAGCCGAGCAAGGTGGTCTCGCTAGACGAAACATTCTGGGCCGAGTAGAAGCGCGCGAGACGGCCTCGCTTGCCTTGGCGAGACGTTGTAGCTAGCGTCTCGCGTATATGGAGTTTGCTGTGCTAGGCCACGCTTTGCAGCTTTAGCCTCGCGAGACTCGCTAGCTGGCTGGTCTCGCGTAAGTGGAGTTTGGGCTTCAAACAGTATGTTTCAAACACGCATGAAAGATCAACCGTTTCACACTTTTGTTTCTAAGTGATAAAACAGAGCCTTAAACCTCCCAGAGTTGCTGTTTAGAAGTCAACTCCTCAAATTATAAAAGCAGCGGCTACTTATAAAGTACGTCTGGAGTGAATAACCAATGAATCCCACACAAAGATCAAACCGTCAGTTATTTGGATTAAAGTTACATTTAAAACAAATAAGAAAAGTTTTGGTTTTTAGTAAGAGAATCACTGACGTTATGGGGTGAGAGAACCTAATATGCCGCTTAAGCTGGCGTCACACCATAATTTCCTCTAAGCTAGAAGTTATGCTTAAACTTTTAAACTATGAATTTAGACTTGGGGGTCCTCAGGGCCGTAGCTACCTGGGGGGGGGGGCAACTGCCCCCCCAAAAAAAAATTTTTAGAGGGGGCGTAAAAACGATACTTGAAATAACATAAAAAGTACGAACTTTCCTTTCCTTTCCTTCTCCTGATGTGCTTGTTTTTTTTTTCTATGATGTGGCTATATTTTATTGATACCACACTAGTTTCGGCGGAAACCACAAGCTATTCGTTTTGTTGAATAACTTTTTTTTGGATTAATTTAAACGGCAAATATAACCCACCAAGACAGCTATGAAGAGGGACGGTAGACACAGCTATGCAGCGAAGCCAAACCTAGTAGAGCCACTACGATGGAGTCTCAAGCATCGTTCTATTAACCTGAACTCTTGTTTTGGTTTTAGCTACCATCCCTGATGAGAGAAGCGGTGATTTGTTTTCTTTTTTGGCAGATAGTATTAAAATAATAACGTTGCAAAACTACCAAAACAAATGAAAAAGTCTGCGTCTTAAATGGGAAAAAATGTACGAAACCATTTCTTTCCACTTTTTGGATGAGTTTTGATGTTATGAATCTGCATTTACACAATTTTTAAAAGAAAAACGAGGATTTCCACTTTTACATAATGGCTTTTAAACCATAGAACTGTACCGAATTTTATCTCATTCTGCAGGTATGAGACAGATCGTGGAGAATTCGTCGATGTCGAGCGTCTCACCGTCCACCCTCCCCCTCCCCTTCCAACACAAACGCACTCAACGCAACAATTTCCTCAATATGTAAGATTCAAATTTAGATTCGAAGTTAGCCACAAACGGCGAACTGATATACCCCTCAGGCTGGGAAGAAATTATTTTGTAAAGTTACAGCTTTACAAAAAAGTGACGGTCAGCCTACATTTTTTTTCAGTTACCACTTGCTAAAGCAAAATTCATGTTTTTTTTTTCTAATTTACGAAAGACTACACATAAATAACCCAGCAAAAAAAGTACTTTGTTTCAGAACCTTGTTGGTAGCCTGTATTTAGAGGTAAATTTTAAAAACCAACATTTTAAGAAACATTTTAAGAAACTCGGATTGTTCCAATGAAACACTTGCAATTGGAACAATTCACAAACTACTTTAAACCTATACTCCATCACGCATACCTAATCGGCTTTAAATAGGCCTACTTGAAGAAATAACTTACACAAGCTTAATCATACAAACTACCGAAAAACGTTAACAAATTCTAGTACCACATAAAAATAAAATAAAAGAAAATAAAAGTGCATTATCTCTGTACAACTAGCCAAAATTAGAAACCAAAAAAAAAAAAAAAACGGTACAAACAAATTCTAGCTTATTTTCTTCACGGTTTAATTGGCGTGAAAATTATGTCTGCAATACGACTCTAAACAGTCCTGCCATAGACAAGAGATTAAAATTGCTCTTATTATTAATACAGGACGGAATGGCAAATGGGCAGGAAAATCTTTTTTTTAGCACATTTGGGTTTCCGTCCTGAATAACCTTAATTCATGCTATGTCCTTGGGTGTTCCTTTCTGTTCACTTGGTGAGTGGCGTGCAGACAAGCCTAATACACTGGAAGTCCTGGGTTCTAGTCCCAGTCGGGGCAGTTTTTTCTTTCTTTTTAGGCTTCTGTACAGTCGTACCGGCTGAGAAGACTATTGCAACGACTTTGTCCGTCCGTCTGTCGCTTTTTTTCAACTACGCAACGGTACCAGCTATTGACGACTATTGTTTACAACATTAGATTCAGTGTGAGAAGTTAGTTAAATCACATGGCAAATTAAAACATCATTACTTCCTTATAGCTAATAGAATTCTTCGAGGTAACTAAATTAAATAATAACATTTGATCGTCGAATTAAAATCCTAAGGTAACACTCAATAAAAACAAATGGATTTTAGCTTCGTTTAAAATAGTCTCGTCGCATTGTTGCATGAAAGAATAGACTTACCGTCGAACCAAATTCTCCATTAGGCCTATCTGCTACTTACGAAATTAGAACTGCATTTTTTAAATTAGGCCTTAAAAATGAAAATTAGGTCTAAAATCATGTTACCATGGCAACATCAAGTTGCTACGAGTTGCTGTTGGCTTCATCAAGAGCGTCTCTCTCGTCAGTTCCCTATACCACTGATCTATATAGGCTACGTTGCGCATTACGTTGTAACACTGTAACTGTGTGCCTGTAGGTGCACCGTGTTAAAAAAATGAAGAGGCCTGCTATACAATCCATATCGCCGTTAGCTGCTACTTACGAAATTAAAACTGCTGGTTAAAATTAGGCCTAAAAACTGAGAATTATGCTCAAAATGTAAAATAGGCCTAAAAGCTAACACATTTTTAACCGACAATTGTGGTGGCTACTGCTTTTAGATTAGTATAATAGAGATAGCTGTTGTAGTGCATGATAGAGGTGTGCGCCTCAACACTGGAAGTGGAGGAACTGTACAGAGAAGACCGGTCCGACTAGGCAGTCGCTGTATCCGCTTGTTTAGACTAGTGTATGCTCACGAGGCCCGCCTTGATGCTGACTGTGCGCTTCGCAAACTATCTGGCAAAAACTACTGTCTTTCTGATTTAATTTTCAAAATAAACGTCCAAAACAATTGTGAAAGTGCAGAGGTGCAGAGGGCAGACGGATGAGCAGTTCCTTTTAAGGAATCTTTGTCTTTTTCTTTTTCCTACACCCACAATCTATATATATTAACTGGAGCAAAATAAAGGAGGACCTTTAAGACGCGACAGAGTGTCCATGATATTACCATCACATGTTCCATCTCTCGTTCTGGGTGGCGATCCCATGCTGCCAAATATGATGCAACTTGTCGTAACTATTTTGGAGGATAACCCACGTTGAAAATACGTTGTATGTTTTTTTTAGAAATGTGCAGAGACATAGTTAGCCGCGAATGGGGGGGGGGG